>CAIGRH010046568.1:0-15454 GCA_903798295.1 Fraxinus nigra | reverse complement strand
ATAAATGAAAATAAATGAGAATGATATTGTTGATAATTGATAAATGGAGAATGTAATTTGTAGAGAGTATTGTATAGTAAATAATGAGAGATTGATATTAGTGGGAAAAAATGGTTGATTATGGTTGGTATTTATAGAGGAAAAAATGTATGTGAAATTAAAAAAAACAATATAGGACCAAAACTTAAATTCAGTGACCGTTCGCTGAACTTTTTACTTTATTTATTTATTATTATTTTTTTAAATAATAAACGAGCCATGAGCCGAGCGGCTCTTTAAAAAAGAGCCCACGAGCTTGGTTATGCCTTTGGACAATTCTAGTTAGAAAAAAAAAAGGGAGAAAAGGAATGAAAATAAAGCCAATGAACATTTGAACACCTTGTCGTGCATGATATCATANATAATGAGAGATTGATATTAGTGGGAAAAAATGGTTGATTATGGTTGGTATTTATAGAGGAAAAAATGTATGTGAAATTAAAAAAAACAATATAGGACCAAAACTTAAATTCAGTGACCGTTCGCTGAACTTTTTACTTTATTTATTTATTATTATTTTTTTAAATAATAAACGAGCCATGAGCCGAGCGGCTCTTTAAAAAAGAGCCCACGAGCTTGGTTATGCCTTTGGACAATTCTAGTTAGAAAAAAAAAAGGGAGAAAAGGAATGAAAATAAAGCCAATGAACATTTGAACACCTTGTCGTGCATGATATCATAGTATTTATTGACAAACTTTCAGAAGACTTTACTTGTTTCTTTTTTTTTTTCTGTCCTTGTCTACTATTTTTTACCAGTTATAGTCAACTCTCATGCCTATTATCACTCTAATATTGAAACTGTTAATGCAGAAAAAGTTGTTTTTGATTAGTAACTGTACTGATCAAAGACAACCTTCAACTTTGATGAGATTGAACTGAAAAGTGAACTCGGTGGAAGGTAGCTAAGCATTTACTCTATTCATACTTTATATTCATAGAAATCAACCCGTTTTCTTTATGCATTGTCTGGTTGAAGTTCAAATTAGACTAAGGCCTCCTCCTCCTCCATTATCTCATTGCAGGTTCTGTTCACTTTTTCACTTGGTAATGTAATACTATTTTACTAAATATATTTATTGTTCTCCTAGTTAACCTGTGATGGTTATTTAGTAGGTATTGATTGTTAATATGAACCAGAGCTCTTATTATCTAGTGTTCACGAAAATGTGTTTCGTTTTAAAACCACCGTAAGTGTACGATTCGTTAATAAGTAGTAAAATGGATTTTTGAGTCCAAGTATTGTTTCTACAGGTATTGATTAGTTCTAATTCTAATTACTATGACCTTAACCAAAGCAATGAATTCAAATTGTTGTTTTATTAGAATTATAACTAGATGAATTAAATGGTGCAAGTAATAATAATTTCACTAAACTAAATGTGATTTATGTTGAATTGACTTGGAGTTTTCGAATGTATGATGAATGTACTAGGATCACGAATCCCTATATAATACTCTTTTCCATCCTAGTTCTACACCTTGACACATGATCGAGTTATTGAAGAATCAATGTTCCTACACTATTTAACAATATCTCTCGAGTAGAGTTAAACTTATTCCAATATGTCACCCGATTATATTTCTATGACGGATACAAACACATAAGAATGCATGAGGATTTATGAACAATTAACGATTCACGTAAGGCATAGCGGTATATTCTATCTCCTATCGGACTCTATGATGATTTATATCCCGTCAATCATATTTTTCTTCTTTCAAATGCATGAAACAGACCACCAAACTCACATGGTTACGTATACAGTAATTATGGTGGAAAAGAAATTTATATAAATAATTCAATTATCCCAAAACATGTTTGAATTGTCAAGAATGTAAAACTAAGAACGGAAAAGCATATTGCATAATTCATCTAACCCTAGTACAAGACTAGTTTAGCCTCGGTAGAACAAAGAAAATCAGAAAATTCAATGTAAAACGATATCATCAATTTGATTCTTGAATTTAATCTTCGCGTTGTGATTTTGTTCTCCTTGTTCGTGCCTCTTTTTCTCTTTCAAAAGCTATAAAAATCTCCTCCCCCAAATTCTGGACAGCCCTAGAGTTTAAATATGCGACTCCAGATATGTTTCCATAGGTGGTTGAATCAAAATAAGAAACCATAATTTTTCGCCAAGTTTTTATACTATGCGACCACATAGTATACCTCGATACGGTCGCATAGAGGAAGTGCATTGCTCTCTGATTTTCGCTGAAGGTCTCTATGCGACCGCATAGCTTCTCAAGCTATGCAACCACATAGAGATATTACTTTACAATCTCTTGCGATTTAGTCCTTGAACTTTATTATTCCACCTTTGAGCTCTTGTCCCATTTTTTCTTCCTCTAATGTGTTATCCCAATGTTTAATTTGCTCTTTCTATCTTCAAATCTTCACATTCTCTTCCGATTCATCTTTCAGTTATTTGCACATTGATCCCTGAACTTCGATTTTCTTTTGTTTTTGCCCTTTTTGGTTGTTTTTTCGAATTTCCACCATGTTCATCGTTATTATCCTACAAAACACAATTTGCATATAATTAAGCTATATTCCAATTTATTTCCAACAATAATCCCTGTTTTGTGATATAGATAAGTGTGTAAAATGCACTTATCGTCTAGCATAAACTTCATAACACCATAAGAGTCACAAAAATGTATCTGGTTGTTTACTTCTGCACTCAATAATGGAACAACAAATATTTTTTCAAGAAAAATGGTGCAAAAATAATTGTTACTGAAAATGTGTGGACCCTTTGTCATCCTTTTGTTATTTATGTCATTTGTGTCTGTGATTGGCTTAAGAGTAAAGGGAAAAAAAAAAAAAACAAGGAAAAAGAAAGAGATTTTCCAATTTAAACTTAAAATTACATCTCTTGAAGCATTAGAATGGCAAGTATTGTTTTTTATTCATAAATTAACCAAAGCTCTTGCTTGAACTATCCTTGAATCATTTGCTAATGAGAATTGAGAATAGTCGAGTGTTTGAGGGACAACTATTCTATCTTGAAGGAATCGTAGCTTTAATCTTTTGCAGTCTAGCCACAACTTCCCTCGTATTGATTCTTTCCGTTGGAGAATCAATCAAACAGTCTATCGCCAAAGACAAAATGGAAGAGACACATTGCTCCTTTCTGGAGAAATTCTCATCTTCTCTTCCAAGCAAATTGGTGTCCACAACTTCAATTATTCTATGCTCATCTAATGAGTGACTAACCCAACTTTTCAAGCTCATTTGTTCGTCAAACATCTCATCTGTCGGCTTCTTCCTTGTATACATCTCCAGCAGCATCACTCCATAACTGTAGACATCACCATTAGTGGATACTATTCCTTCAGCTCCGTATTCTAAAACCGAACATTTTTAAGATTAGTTGGTAAACTCAAAAAGGTGACAGTGAATTAAAGATATCACAAATTTATATAGACAAATATAAATCTCAACTTTTAAATTCGTAAACAAGGAACATTACCTGGTGACATATATCCAATTGTTGCTAGGGTCTTTGTTTGAGAAATTAGCTCCCCTTCGCCAAAGAGTTTGGCTATACCAAAATCACCAACGTGGGCAACCATATCTTCATCAAGAAGGATATTGCTAGGCTTTAAATCACAGTGAACAATGGTGAAAGTATGACTGTGATGCAGATATTCTAAAGCTAATGCAACATCAATGGCTATATTTAATCTTTTTAGAATGTCCAAGAAATAGTTGTGGGAATATAACCATTTCTCAAGGTTCCCATTGGGCATGTACTCCAGTATTAGGGCTTTGAACTCTATATTGCTGCAACATCCAATGATTCTCACTAAATTCCTGTGGCGAATGGTGCTTAGTACCTGACTTTCTGTACCAAAGCTCTTAGTTGCTCTTGCTTCTTCTGACTCCAAATTGAAGACTTTTACTGCAATATTTAGTCCATCAGAAAGTGTCCCTCCATATACTGTACCAAAACTTCCACTTCCAAGTATGTTGCTTTCGCTAAAGCCATTTGTTGCATCTTGAAGTTCTCGATAAGAAATCCTTCTCCATTCAACCTGTAATGAAATTTCATTCTCGGGTGCATGTTTATTCAATTTCTTTCTTACAACCAAAAGTGTTATGATCACTGCAAGGATAACAGATATGATAGGGGCGAGAATATATTTCATTAATGAAACCACATTCTTTGACCTTGATCTTTTGATAGTCTTTCTACAATGTGGAAATTGTATTCGTTCTTCACTGCAGAGAGCATAGTTCTTCATAAATGATTGACTTGTGAAGTTTGCAAAGTTACCCCCAGTGGGAATCTCTCCTTCTAATCTGTTGTGAGCAACGTCAAAATATTGTAGATACTTGAGTGTTTCTAATGACTTTGGAATCAATCCTGAAAAATTATTATATGACAGATCCAAGGATTCCAAGCTTATTATGTTCCCCAGAGACTCAGGAATTTGTCCTGCAAATTTATTATGTGCAAGATTTAGCAAAACCAGAGATTGGATTTTGCCAATGGAGCTTGGGATCTCACCTGAGAAGTGATTCCAGGATAAGTCTACGTCCCTGATGACCTTCAAATTTTCAATCTCAGAAGGTAGAAGGCCACTTAAACTATTATGAGACAAATTTAGTTGTAGGAGATCGTTAAGGTTCCAGAAGTTTAATGGTACAGTGGATTTTAATTTGTTGGAGTCTAAGTAGACTCCTCTCAGGTACTTCAATTCACCCAAGCATGGAGGAATTGATCCAGAGAGCATATTGTCACTCAGGTACAAGTGCCCCAAACTGCTTAACTGGCAAAGCTCAGCAGGGATATATCCATCTAGTTTGTTGTGTTGAAGATATATGCGTTGAAGACTTTTTAATTTTCCAACTGTTCTGGGGATGAATCCTGTCAACTGATTGTTATCTAAATATAAATCCTCCAAGCTTCTTAAGTTTCCAATCTCGGCAGGGATAACACCACTAATGTTGCATTCAAATGCTCTCAATATCCGAAGAGAAGTTGATAAATTCCCAATGGAAGTTGGGAGGACACCACTTAGCTTATTTGCAGCTACTTCAAGAATCTCTAAATCCTGGCAGTTAGTTAACGAAGAGAACAATCTCAAAGATTCTCCAGTCAAGTTATTTCCTCCGATCACAAGGCGTTGTAAGAGTCTTAAATTACCAAAGTCGGGTATAGTGCCAATAAAAGAGTTGCCAGTCATGTCTACAATAGTAAGCTTAGAAGAATTGGTGATAGAGCTGGGAAATACTCCACAGAGTCTGTTGTCAGCCAGATGAAGTAATTCAAGATTTGGAAGTGAAAGTCCCATGGTTGAAGGA
Source organism: Fraxinus nigra (assembly GCA_903798295.1). Classification (NCBI taxonomy): domain Eukaryota; kingdom Viridiplantae; phylum Streptophyta; class Magnoliopsida; order Lamiales; family Oleaceae; genus Fraxinus; species Fraxinus nigra. Next base: position 10,103 of record CAIGRH010046568.1, on the reverse strand, counting down.
AGATGGCCCGAAAAGTTATTGAAAGAAAGTCCCATCATCAATAAAGTAGATATGTTGAATATGGAAAAGGGAATGGGGCCTATCAAGTGATTTTCAGCGACATTAATTTCCTCAACATTGAGATTGCCAAGCTCAGCAGGCAATTCACCTGCCACAATATATGCTAGTTCATCAACCTTCATCATCATTTAGTCAATTTTCACCATTTAGTCAATTTTCACTAATTGACTGTGTTTTGAAACAACTAAATGATAAAAAGGTCAATCAAAAGAGTGAAAATAATCATTTGTTGATTGTAAATGCATAGAAAAATAATCTCCAACAAATTTTTTTATTTTTTATTTTTATTTTTTTGTAAAGATAAAGTGTAATAGAGGTAAGAAAACAAGGAATCTTGTAATTTCGCATCTATTAAAATAAAGATGATGAAGAAGACGGTGTTGATGATTGATTATTATCTTCATTAGCATTGTTGCATATTTTTAGAATTCTCTAAACTAATTTGGGAAACAAGAATAGTTTAGGGATTAAAGAATTATCTAGAATTTACTAAAAATTCTTGGGAAGCAAGCAAAATCAAAATATAAAATAATAAAAATATCAGAAAATTTTAGAATTCCTTAAGGACGAAGTAAGATAAAATAATGAAAAAAATAAGAATTTTCCAGAGACAAGCCACCAACTTTTGTATGCTACAAATAGGGGTTGCCACCTCAATTGTTGGGTGTAGTAGTCTAAAAGCATTGCCATTGTAAATGCCTCCTTCCATTGTAAAATTCTATTTTTCAATAAATTAAATTTTCCTCCAATTATCTTGTCCAAGTTAAAATTACTCCCTACTATTTTTATCTTACAAAATATACTTCACATAAACCACCAAGCATTTCCAATCTAATTTACTTATTTTTATCATCAGTGGTATCAGAGTTTCGTTTGATTGATATTGGGCCTAAGCATATACTATGGCTGACACTTTCCGTTCATCAATTCCTATCCCTACATTTAATAGAGACAACTATGATTTCTAGTCCATTAAAATAAAGACCTACTTTTGTGCGCAAAATTCATAGGATGTCGTCAACGACGGGTATACTAACCGAGACAATATTTCCACTCTAACTGTTGTACAAAAGAAAGAACTTAAAGAGAATCAACAAAAAAAATTCTATAGCATTACTATAAATAAGCTTGACAGACACTTATTTTCCAAGAATTATGGGAGCTAAAATGGCAAAAAAAGCTTAAGATAAGCCGAACGAGGAGTTTTACGGTAGTAACAAGGTACGTACTTATTCTCTTCAAACTTTAATAAGGAACTTTGAAAATCTAAAAATGAAATATTCTGAAATCACAAAAGATTATTGTTCAAGAATAGATGAAATAGTAAATCAACTAAGATCTTATGGAGATGATGTTCCTAAAAATAAAGTTGTTGAAAAAATTTTAATCACTTGTATAGAAAAATATGATCCAATTATTGCATCTATTGAGGAGTCTAAAGATATAGATAAATTAATAGCGGTAGACTTTATAGGTTTACTAGAAGCTCATGAAAAAAGATTAGAAAGATGTTATGAAATTAACACAGAAAACATTTTTCGATCTAAAGTTAATATGCGGTTTCAAAAATCTAAAGAAGATGGGATAAAATTTAAAGAAAATTATAAATATAACGAAACTCAAGGAAAAGAAATTTATGATAACGGCAAGTATCCTCCATGTGGTGTTTGTAAAAGAAAAAGTCATTTGAAAAAATATTGTTGGTTAAGAGGAAAACCATAGTGCCATAGCTGTCAAAAATTTGGATTCGAATAAAAGTTTTGTCGTTCTAAACAAAATTATCAAGCCAATTTCTTTGAAGAAAATGATATAAAAGGAAGTCTATTTTATGCCTCCAACAAGGATGTATCTGAAGAGAAATTAGATACATGGTATCTAGACAGTGGTTGTAGTAATCACATGACGAAAGATGAAAGTACTTTCTGCAGTCCTCATAAAATAAATACAAATATAAAAATTAGCAATGAAAATTTAATAGAGACAATAGGCAAATGCATTATTGCCGTTGATACAAAAAAGGTAAGAGATACATCAATGAAGTGTAGGTCAAATAATGAAAGATTTTCTTTACATTTTGAAGGAGATCAAAATCCACTAAGTGTAGGTCAAATAATGGAGAAGGGATATTCTTTACATTTTGAAGGAGATTTTTGCACGATCTATGACAAGAAAAATAAATCCTTTGTAATTACAAAAGTCAAAAAGCGGGAGAATAAATGCTTCCCAATCCAATGGAGATACGCAAACAATGTGGCAATGATAGTTCAAATGGACGAGTCATGGATGTGGCACATGAGATTTGGACACTTACACTTCCACAGGTTGAAGATCCTTTAGCAAAAGAGCATGATGAAAGATTTACCAATCATAAAGGAGATTAAAGAAGTTTGCAAATGATGTTTGCTTGGGAAACAATACCATCAACCATTTCAATCCGAAAAATCTTGGTTTGGAGAGCTAAAGAGTCGTTAGAGCTTATACATACAAGTGTATGTGGTCCGATGCGTACTCCATCACATGAGCAAAACAAGCACTTCATTCTCTTTATAGATGATTACACTAGAGTGATATGAGTATACTTTTTGCATGAGCAATCTCCCAAGTTTTTGAGTTTTTCAAAAAGTTGAAAAGCTATGTCGAAAAGCAAAGTGGTCACATTATCAAGACAATCAGAAGCGACAAAGGTAAAGAATACACATCAAATGAATTCAACGATTTTTGTGAAGATGAAGGAATGGAGCCTCAACTCACTGTTGGATACGCACTTGAACAAAACACCATGTAGAATAGTAATGGAGACATCTAGAGCTATGTTAATGGAGAAAGGTATTCCAAAAACCTTTTAGGCAGAAGTAGTAAGCACTACAGTCCACTTATTAAATCGATGTCTGACCAAAGCAGTGCAAGACAAAACAACAGTTGAAGCATGTAACAGACAAAAACCATCACCAAAGCATCTTAGAGTTTTCGACTGCATTTGCTACACACATATTCTATAAGAGAAAAGAGGTAAACTCGACGAGAAGACAGAAAAAAGATTCTTCATAGGTTATAGCACTCAATCTAAAGGCTATTGAATCTATAACCTGAGAACAAAGAAGCTAATTATAAGTCGGGACGTTATGTTTGATGAAGATGCCACCTACAACTCAGAAACAAGTCAAATAGAAAAAAAGCTATCAGCATCCCAACACATCCACAAAAAACAGGAAGGTGACTTTAAGGAGACAATGAACTAGAGTTCCCACAGCAAGCAATGATAGAAGAACTAGTTGACTCACTAGAATCATCGCTAAGAAAAATACGAAGATTATCAGAAATATACCAAAGCTGCTACTTGATGGTCGTTGAATCTAAAAGCTATGAAGCAGCTTCAAAACAACTAGAATGGAGAAAATCTGTGGATGAAGAAATAAAAATTATCGGGAAAAACGACACTTGAGAGCTTGTAGATCTTCCTTAAGATAAAGAAGACATGGGAGTTAAGTGGGTGTACAAGACAAAACTTAACGTTGATAGCTCAATTAAAAAACATAAAGAAAGACTAGTCACCAAAGGATACTCACAGCAGTTTGGCATCGACTATATTGTGACATTTGCTCCAATTACACGTCTTGACACTATAAGGGTGCTAATTGCGCTAGCCGCACAAAAGAAGTGGAAGATTTACCAACTAGACGTCAAATCAGCATTCGTGATGGCTATCTTGATGAAAAAATTTATGTTGAACAACCTCAAGGGTAGGCGGTACAAGATGAAAAAGATAAAGTTCTCAAATTAAAGAAGGCGCTATATGGATTAAAGCAAGCCCCACGAGCGTGGTATAGCACAATAAAGTGAACCAACTCTATATATCAAAAATCAAGATACTTACAGTAAACTCATGATCTCTTTATATGTTGATGATCTCATCTATATAGGGAATGATGAAAGGATGATCAAGAAATTAAAAAAAAAAAAGACGAAAACGTTCGAATTAACTGATATGGGATTGATGCACTATTTTCTTGGGATCGAGATAGTTCAGTCTGAAGATGGGATCTTCATTGCTTAGAAAAAGTATACCGTTAGTATATTAAAGAAATTCGAGATGGAAGGTTGCAAGACAATAGCAACACCAATGGATAGCAATAAATCACTCGAAAAGGAAGATGGTACTCCAAAAGCAGCTAGTTCACAATTTGAAAGTCTAATTGGAAGTTTACTCTATCTCACAGCTACAAGGCCATACATTATGTATGCAACCAGCCTATTTTCAAGATTCATGCAAAATCCAAGTCAAGTTTACTATGGAGCTGCAAAACGAATATTAAGATACCTCCAAGGAACAAAAGACTATGGAAGATGGTATCGATCTTTACCCGACTCAAGACTACATAGATATATTGACAACAATTGAGCAGGATTAGTAGATAATATGAAAAACACATCAGACTATGCATTCACACTTGGTTCTGGAATATTTTCATGGAAAAAAACAAGCAACTATTGCAAAATCATCAGCTGAAGCAGAGTATATTGCAACAGAAATGGCAACAAATCAAGCTATATGGCTAAAGTGAATACTTAAATTTATGGGAGAGCTACAAGATGAAACTACAGGGATTTACTGGGACAACAAGTTTGCCATAGTAATATCCGAAAATCCCATATTTCACAGCAGAACCAAACACATTGCCATTAACTATCATTTTATTAGAGAAGCTGAAGCAAACAAATAGATAAAGCTCAAACATTGCAAGATTGAAGAACAATTTGCAAATATATTTACGAATGCATTACCACAAGCAAAATTTAAGTTAATACGAGAAATGATTGGAGTTACCAAAATATGCACCAATGAGTATTAGTATTGTTGCATATTTCTAGAATTCCTTAAGGATCAAGTAAGATAAAATAATAAAAAAAATAAGAATTTTGTAGAGGCAAAATGCCAACTTTTGCATGCTATAAATAGAGGTTGTCACTTCAATTGTTGGGTGTAGAAGTCTAAAAGCATTGTCATTGTAAAAGTCTCATGTCATTGTAAAATTCTATTTTTCAATAAATTAAAGTTTTCTCTTTCAAATATCTTGTCCAATTTAAAATTACTATCTACTATTTTTTTCTTACAATCTTTAACATTGGAAATCTCCCATAAAAAAAATGAGGGGTTAATATTTTTACGATAAATTATTGGCCAACCTTCTTGCATTATATCCTGTATTAATATCAAGTGTATTGCAGTATTGGGACTAGATAAAATTAGAATACGTACCTGTCAATTCATTAATAGCTAGATGTAGATATAATAGCCCAGTGAGGTTTCCGACCTTTGCAGGTAGACTACCTGTAAGTTTGTTATCTGTTAATGTTACGAGCCAAAGCCTTTTGCATTCGAATATGCTAGACAAAACTTGTCCTGTTAGCTTATTAGATTCAAGATAGAGCTCCTCGAGATCAGGAATATTGTGAAAGATATCGACCGGGAGGCTTCCAGACAGACTATTATTAGCTAAGTCCATTACTTTCAGAGAAGTCATGTTGAAGACAAAAGATGGAATTGGCCCAGTTAGAGAGCCACCCGGTATGCTCAATACCTCTAGTTTTGTAAGATTACCTATTTCCGATGGAATTCCTCCTGAAAAGTAGTCAAAAGCAGGAAAACAGTATCATTATGAAGATTTATCATTGTTATAATCATAGGGGTGTTTGCATTGTATTTTGTGATCAATCTGCTTTTACAGCACTTTATTAATTGATAATACAGTTTGAAATTGTGAGAGTTGTGTTTCACAAAACACTATTGGACTGGTGCTATTTGTGTCAATTGTCTTAGCTGATAATTTTTGTCTTGAGATGCTTAAGTGGCAATCACTTATTGGTAGCCTAACCTATCACACGGATTGTGCTAGTTTGAAATAATGGAGACCGTTGGATGGAATCAAAGGCTGAGATTTACTCTTGGAAATAATATTGTCATTTGGGCTACTGTTTGAGATTTTATTCTTTCATTCTTCTGGACTATTTGTTCCCTTTTTCTCTTTGGCTCCTTCGTGTTGAGTCTGCACTTTCTTCTTCTTGAGTTGTTCTCTATAATAGATCGAGCTACTTGTTGAGGTGAATCTTGTGTATTATTCAGGCTTGAAATAGTGGCTAGATTGTATAGATTGTCTCTAAGTGTTTTGGATTAGATCTGTGGACTCGAACTTTCTGATTTTGGTAGATCTTATGATCGATGACCAAAACTCTGGTTTTGAGTGGTTTTGATGTAACTATTCTCTCTCTGGAAGGCGATTTGCACTAGTGGAACGGGCTGTTCCTGAGCCCCCAGATTAGGCCGTTTGCTGAACTGGGTCAACAATTTTTTGGTGTTCTTATCTTTTATGCTATTTCTTCGTTTATGCTTTAGTATTCGAATTGTGAAGTGTTTTTCATAAGAAATACCCAACAGAAATTTATATAGATAAACTTACTATAAATACTGATATTTATTTCTTGCATTTTAGTGTTGGTTTTTATACATTTACCCCAGTTTACAGTGTCTTGAAAGATTATTACGCAAAGTTCAGACAGGGAATAAATTTTACCAATCAAGTCGTTCCTCCCGAGATACAATATCCTGAGCATGATCAAACTGCCAATTTCACTTGGTATGCTTCCACTGAAATGATTATAAGATAATGCCAGTTTCTGGAGGTACCTGCATTTATATAAATTCGACGGAATTTGCCCATAAAGTTCATTCTTTGCGAGAGCGAGTACTTCTAGATTAGAGATATCATTGCATATATCCTCTGGGAGCCTACCTGATAGGCTATTACCCGATATATCGATTGCTATCAAAGAAGACATGTTGAAGATACCAGAAGGTATGGAACCGGTGAACTGGTTAAACCTTAAATCTAATATTTCCAGGGCAGAAAGATTGGCAATCTCTTGCGGAATATTTCCAGTTAGAAAATTGTACTCCATAACCATTGTCTGGAGCTTTGAATTGTTGTACAGAAGCGATGGTGGGATGCTGCCAGAGAAATTATTGTTATGCAGAAGAATGTGGTGAAGTTCTGGTAATGTTCCAAACCATGATGGTACCTCTCCAACGAGCTTGTTAAATCCCACATTTATTTCTTTCAAACGACGCAACTGAGAAAGCTCTGGCGGTATTATTCCCATGAAATTGTTAAAGCTGATGTCTAAAGAACTCAGAAACGTTAAATTTCCGAGATGTGGAGCTATAGTGCCACTGAAGCCAAAACCCGAAACGTTTAAGGCTGTGACTCTTTGCCGCTTTCTGCTGCAAGAAACACCATTCCAGTTGCATATTGATGTACTCCTCGACCAGTTATCAGCCAAGATGTTGTCAGGGCCCCAAATGATCCCAGTTTTGAAGGCAAGAAGTGCTTCTTCATCTGTGGTTGTGTTGAGAACTCTTTTGGCCAAACAAAATGCAAAGAAGTTTATTGATAACAGTGCAACAGCAATGAAGAAGCAAAGTTTCTCCATGCTAAATGAGTTCATATTAAGTTATCAACCCACTTATAGACTTATATAAAATGAGACCTCAGATGTATCAGATTTAGATCCAAAGTTAATATTTTATCCATGTCTACCTTCTTCTCCTGCATTATAATAATTTAAATCGTCGCTACGAGTGTACACCAATTGCTATTCTTTTCGTATTTTCGAAAAGTGAATGCATCCCTTGCCGTACAATAATCCTATCTCTCCGCTAGAGTGGGATCACACGGTTTATTTTATAATATGTTGTAGTATTTAAGTTTAATTTCTTAAAAGGTCTTCATATAAAATTATATGCCATATATTTAGGCAGCTTTTAGTTGTATCTGTAATTTATTTATGTATTTAGATCCATTAAAACTGCATGCATGTGAAATCTATTATTTTTTATTTTCAGGAATTTGATCAAAGTTAGACTCATACAAGTTTTGTATGATAAATGAGTTTATATCAAGTTATCAGAAGGGATAGTTAACGCGTTAGCTACATCACTCATTGCATAATTCAATACGTATAGCACTAGATATCTATCATTTACGACTAGGACTTCTAGACTTTATATTTTAAGATCTCTTAATGTTACTCTATTTTTTTTTATTTTTTTTTAGTGCCAAACAAACATCATTTATTGAAACAAGTGCAAAAAATGTACCCAACACTAAAATGCCATAAGAAACAACTATGTAGGCTACTCTATTCCCTCGTGAAGAATATAGCAACAACAACCATAGTTGACCTCGAAAAATGGCTCTGACACGTGGTCAACAGAATAAGTATTCGAGTAAACTCCCCCCTGCGCACATAATACACTGTTAGTCACTCGTGGCCTTTCCCGGAGGACTTGGGAGTAGCCGTGAGCACTCCGACTGTCAAGTTAGTTCAAGGTACAATCAGAAATGATTCGTCGGCAGTGGAACACTCGTCGAGAAATGGTTGATTTAAAATGTGATAAAAATAATGCTAATGTTGAGGGGAGATAGTAATACTCCAGTTTGTAATGTAGTAGGAGAGCAAAAAATGGATTCACACCCTCTTCCTGGCACAAGGAGTGGATATTTATACTAAGGATGGGAAGAGGAGAGCCGTTGGATAAGGAGACACGTGTCATCAGATCCTGAGAGCTCGTCATATCCTAGCTGTCAGTCTGTCCCTCCCTAGGAGTTAGCAACTCTGGAGGGAGTTGTTGCAACATCAAATTCTGCTCTGGCCGAAGTGACACGGGTTGGTAACTCTATGGAGAGCTGTTGCAACACAAAGTTCTGAAGCGGCTGAAGCGATAGGAGTTGGCAACTCTGGAGGGAGTTGTTTTAACATCATATTCTACTTTGGTTGAAGTGACATGGGTTGGCGACTCTGTGGAGAGTTGTTGCAACGCGAAGTTCTGAAGCAGCCGAAGTGATAGGTGTTGGCAACTCTGGAAGGAGTTGTTCCAACATCAGATTCTGCTATGGCCGAAGTGACATGGGTTGGCAACTCTGTGGAGGGCTGTTGCAACGCGAAGTTCTAAAGCGTCGGTTCCAAAGAGACAACCTTGGGTTTTATGCCAATTATTTGAAAACTTTTGCGTCTTACCAAGGAAAATAAGGGAGATGTCTGCATGCTTCCAAGACACGCTTCTTTTACCATAAATGGCAATGATGGGGATGACTCCCAATTTTTGGGACGACGCACTCGAGCTATGCGTGAGATTCACTGCTTCATCAAGACCGTTGATCTTGGCGACCTTTGATTTCAACGGTGATCTTAGGGGCTTAGCTCTGGATGGCCTATATTTGCTTGAAATTAATCCAATAGCTGGGACGAGTCTCAGATTGCCTATAAAAGGCCCATCCCTTTTCATTTGAACATTTTTACCTTTGCAAAAATCTCCAACTCTCTAAAAGGATCTTTGCTCACTATTCTTTGTGTTTTTTTCTCCGGCAAGTATTAACGGCAAACTCCAATTGTCCAGTGACCAGAGTCATCCATTGCACTAGGTAATACTCCACCTTTTGCCAGTTTCTTCATCTTCTTCTTCAAAAGTTTCTTTAAAAAATTTGAAATGGCTAGCGAAGGCGCTTTGGAGAGTGAGGAGAGGAGAGATAAAGGGGATTCTGCTATGATGGAGCCCATGCTAGTCCCCTCGGACGAATTGAGTAAGGCCATTAGGGTCGGGGAGAACATCTCGAGATGACCAACTTCTCCTGTGGACACTTCAATCCAATGGGGGGCTTCGAAATACCCTTCAAAATTACTATGGAGGTATTGGAAATGTGTAGGGTCATTTTTAGGATCCGTGATAGTATAGAACTGATCATACCCGAGCCCCATAAGAGAGGCTGTAACCGAGGCCGGGGTGTGGCGCGATAAGCGAAAACTTACTTAAGGCTGGCCTAAAACTCCCCTTCCATCCATTCTTTAGGCTAGTACTTCGTTCCTATGGGCTGGCCTCGACTCAGCTCAACCCGAACTCATGGTCTCAAATGGTGGGTTCATGGATGCTTTGGCGCCGAGCCATCATCGAGGTAGATATGCCCTTTAGTGTTGATAGGAATGTAAAATAC
>CAIGRH010046483.1:0-16797 GCA_903798295.1 Fraxinus nigra | reverse complement strand
AGAGGTGAACGCGGAGAACGAATGTCACGAGTTCGAATTTTCTGTCAACACTTCCTCGGTTGAGCCCGTCGCACATGACTTGTTTAGTGCCGTTTACTTCTCCTGTGTGATTTGTGAGCTACTGCACAAGAAGCGTGGTTTACCAAGTACACAACACTCATAGTGGTCGGGCCTCTGCCCCTTTGGGGTGGTGGGGCTCTGCCAGCGGGTAACAGTTGCGGGTTTCTACGTAAAAAAAGAAAAAAAAAATAGTGTCATGAACAGAATTGGGTGATTGGTTCTGTTTCAATCCAATTCGATCCTTTTATGCGCGTTAAAAAAAAATATAAAGTATAAATACTTTTTTCACTTTCGTGCTTTCTCTTTTTAGTGTAAAAGTGTTGGTTATTCTAAATACATATTATTTCATGTAAATTCATACCAATTAACTTAAAATTGATTTGATCGAGAGATTATAGCGGAACTGGACTAGAACCGCTTGTTTCTCAGTTCGAAGAACTAGAACTAGGAGAAAAATACTCACCCTAAAGTGTAAGAGATGTATGTTTAGTTATTATAGTTCTACTTTTTCAAGGGATAAGTGGTCTTGAGATGCGAAGGTACGTAGCATGATTCTTCATTCGAGTTGTAAATGAATGTAGAGTTTTAACATATCAATGTAAATTCACGTGTATAGAACATATATAAATTACAAAGAGTTTTTAAGGAAAACGGAAAACCTTACCCCCAAAATTTGGAATTTCGAGTGGATAAGAAAAACGATACGAACATGCAAAGTAAATTCTTACAAGTGCTATGAGACATAACCTTAATTATTATCCAACGACTAGTATGTTCAATGACATTTTAAATATCGCATATGACCCTAACAAGTAACAATACCGTTTAGACAATTTGGAGTAACACTTCTTTCTACTCAACGCACCATATGAGGTTGAGAACGTCATCCAAGTGCGCCTTTTTGTTTAACAAGTGGATTTCTTGTTTGCTAAAATTTAAAAATGAAATAAATTCAACAAAATCCCTACCCCAGCCCAAACCTAGCCCACGAATATAGCTTTATGTGTCCACGATAAAGCATTATTGATTTGTGATATTTAAGTTTTGAGAATTAAATTTTTGTTGGAATTTGAAAAATATGTATGAAGTTCCTATAAATTTTCAAAATATATTTTATTTTATTTATTTATTGGTCTAGAATATTAAAAGTAATATTTATAAAAAAAAAAAATATTTTACTATGTCCAGGTTCGTAAGGCTTGAGACTTAACCTCTATCCAAGTTACTCCTAGGCACTAACTAATAAAAATCGTTAACATTCGAGACAAACATAGCATCAACCTAATAGCATACCCCATCATATGAAAGATGTTTACATGGAGCATTCTTTCTCTACTGCATTCTTCAAGAGTACGTTTATATGGAGCAACCCCGTGGATTTGAGAAATCTCAAGGTGATCCAAGTGTTAGTTTGCAAACTAAATAAAGCATTATATGGTTAGAAACAAGCTTCTCGAGCTTGGTTTGATTGTTTAAAGGCTTCTTGCATTCCACGGGTTTTGAATCATCTCGAATAGATACGCAATTCTTTGTTCACAGAGTTTACTGAAAGATCAACAATACATATTCGTATAGGTTGATTATATATTATTGTAATACGTATAGTGATCCGGATGAATCAAAACTCTTATTTCCTGTCTGTATAGAGAGTTTTTTTCTTTTAGATTGGAGCAGTTGAACTGCTTTTTGGGCATAGAAGTCTAGTATACTAAGATCGGAGGCTTGTTATTGTCTCAAAGAGAAATATATAAAAGTGACACATGCAAGAGAAATATCAAATCCTATGATCTCTAGCTCTCATATGTCATCGATGATTGGAGATCCCTTTGAAGATCATAAACTCTATGGAAGCACTGTAGGTGCTCATAATAAGCCTAAAGATCTCTAACTACAAGGGTTCAGGGATTCTGAATGGGCTGCTGATATTGATGAAATCAACATCAGGTTATAGCTTATTTCTTGGAAATAATCGAATCAGTTGGTGTTCAAAGAAGCAGTCGACCATTTCTCGATCTACTACTTAAGAGGAGTGTTGAAGCTTGGCAAATGCAGCTTCATAGTTAATTTGGCCTCGGTCATTGTTACAGGACTTGAGAATACTTTCAACAAGAACACACATTATTTGGTGTAATAATCTGAGCATTGTAGGTTCTCTCTCTTTTTTTTACTGAGATAAGCAGGCTCAAACCATCGACATCTCCTTTTAAGCCCCTGCCCTGACTAATTCTACCATAGGACAGCCCACTTGAGTTCAGTTCTTTGCTCGAGAAGGTGGACAGGTTCAAAACGAATAAATTTGAAATCGACATCGTGACTTTAGGAACGATAGGAACATCTAGAGTCAGGTGAACAACTAAAATCCAAATACCCATGCGGGGCATTAGAAGCGTAGTCTTGAGGTCTACAAATGATGAAATATGTTGAGTCACGTATCTATAAGTTGATATATTCCCGTAAATGGTGTAGAATAGTGTGATAGCCTCACTTTCTCAAAAAACTTAAAGGTTACATGAACATTGAAATCATAGCAACAAACGTGACACTATAGTTGTCATTGACCACACGATGTGACGGATGAAATGCCCAAAGCAATCATGCACTAGAGGTGAAGCTCATCTCGATCAACTCTCCATCGTTCTTTGGCTGAGTGATATTTATATCCACAGTGCTCCTTCTTTCAATTATGAAGTGTGACTAAGTGATCTAAGTCACATTGGGCCTAGGCCAGCTGAAGATCAAGCCCAAACAAGACTCATGTCATAATACTAGCATCCGATACTCGAATTCCCAATTCCCCAAGCCTGGAGGGAACATACTTATGAAAGCTTTTCGCTAGGGATTGACTAATAGTTTCACTTGCGATTCTCTGTGTTCTATTGCCAAGGTGTCGATGCGTATCTTAGGGTTTGTTACTTTTGATGATCTTTCTTTTTGGCGGACTCCTCTTCTTGTTCTATTGATCAGAAACATCTAGTAACCATATTGACCCACCTCAAATATGTGTGCTTTCAATAGATCAAATAATTAACATAAATAGATCGATATATATTATTTTATCGAAGTCAAATTATCTCGGTACATGGCTACATGCTAAGTGTTTGGTCTCGACCAATTCAATCATATACTTGAGTTTGTCAATATACTCTCCGTGGGATTTTGCTAATTTTTTTCTTTTTTTTTTCGTTCTTTTTATTATTTTCCATTTCTTCGTTTTTTTTTATTTTTATTCATCAATAAACTATCATATTTTCATTAACTTTTTAATAGAATTTAGTCCACTAAACATAAAAATCATGGTACAAAATTGATGTTTGATAGTAGATAAAAATGTTGAAATTAATAATTAGGTAGGTTATAAGTTAAGAGACAAATATAGCAATTCTTCCTTAAATCAAAATTCAGCTCCGTCGTCCATCACTATCTCGCATTGTATATCGCCGCTGCCGTTCCCTTTCTCCGCAATGAACTCTCCGCCGCCGTTCAAAGGTCGCCCTCCACTCTCCACCGCCATCCCTCCACCGTCCACCCCTTTATCCGCTCTCAGCGCTCTCCTTAACCTCACAGACACTGCCCTTCGCTCCCTCCCGACGCCTCTTCCCGCCGACGCCGCCTCTCCTTCTCTGCTCCCTTGCCCTTTCAATCCCAATCACCGTCTTCCCCCTTCCTCCCTTTTCTCCCATTTTCTCCATTGCCCGTCCCCTATATCTCTCCCTCCACTCCACTACCCTTACACTCTTCACTCCTCTTCATCTGCCGCCTCCACCACACCCCTAAACCAACTCGATCCCTCCTCTGACCTCTGCCTGTCCCTGGAAAACTTCCTTGATTGCACCAATTTTTTCTACTCTAATTGTCCTGGAGTCGTCACGCTTACTAACAATGAAACTTCAACGTCTGCAGTCTCACCTCCAATGCTCACTTTGCCTGGATTTTTATCGATTGAATGCGGAAATCTCAATAATAACCCCTCGAAGGAGTTGATGGGTTTTTTGGTAAACTCAATTAGGCTTCTGCCTTCAGAGATATGGGCGGTTGGGAATGAAATGGAAGCATGGAGTGGTTTTCCAACCGCATATTCTTATAGAATTTTGCGTTCAATTCTGAGATTGCGCGATGATAAATTGTTGCGACTCCGCAAATGGATTGTCGCAGAATCGCCCAAGTACGGAGTGGTAATTGATTTTGCTATGACAGATCATATGGTTTTACTGGTTAGGCTGTGTTTGAAGGCAATGGTAAGGGAGGCTTTTGGTTTATCTGGTTCTTTGTTTCGCGATGAAGAGGAGAAGACGGAAGATCAAGAGTTAGGATTGAGCAAAGGGAGTTTTGCCTGCCCGGTTTTGGTGGAAGTACTAATGTGGTTAGCTTCAGTGTTGGGCATATTATATGGTGAAGTGAATGGCAAGTTTTTTGCCATCAATATGTTAAAGCAATGCGTGTTAGATTCTTCATTGAGTGCTTCGTTGTTTCCTTTGGAGCATAAGGATTCTGAATCAAGTGATTTAGAAAAGGTGGATGATGAAATGAAGGAGTCACTGGACAGTAGTGTATCAATTGTCTATAGTGAGGAGAGTGAGAGAAATAGCATTGATCTTGCAACTGTCTGCGGCAGCACAATTCTGGTTTCCCAAGTGGCAGCTGCTGTTGCAGCATTGCACGAGAGGTCAATGATTGAAGAAAGGATCAGGGCTTTACGTGCATCAAGAACGTTGTCCACATACCAACGGTATAGTTCCTTTTTTTAAAAAAAAAAAAATTTCTCGTTAAATTCTTCAATCATTATGGTAGTGTTACACCCATGATATTACTAGTTTTGCTGTTAACAATTATTGGGATAGATGTGATATTAATCCGGTGAAACTTAACTATTTGTGAGAATTAACTTCATACGCTGTCACATTATCCTTAACTGTCATAGATTTTTCATAGTTAGTTTTTCCCACAATTTTCATAATGGGAACAGACTTTGTATTTATCTGCACAGTTTTCTGTACTCATTGAAGCTTGCTTCCTTTTGTTGCTGTTCGTTTCCTATTTGGAGATCTTACTTTCTTGAGAGACTAGTTTAGTGTAACTTTATGAAAACATTTGAGTGGAAGCATCTTACAAGGATTATTGATTTGTAGTAATGTGGAGCATGCACATGTGTCCCAAAAAGCTGACGAGGAAAGGAAAAATCGCTCGGACTATAGGCCTATAATTGAGCATGATGGGCTGCTTTGGCAGCGTTCGCGCAACCAGGTAAATTTCGATTACTTTACACATTTGTGAGATACTACTGGGATAGTAACACTTCGAATTTTTTGTGATTATTTAGGTAGTTAAAAATCTGGTTCCCTTTTTCCTAAATCATGGAGTAATAATATAGAATGCATGAAGCTAAACAGGAAAATGGAGTTGGGGCATGGCAATGTGGATGCTAAAGATATCGTTGTCATTTGTCAAATTAGAATTTGAATGCTGGAAATTTTTATCTCATTTGTTAAAATATGGCGAGCTTCCTTTTGCCAGATTTTTTTATTTTTTTAAATGATAGTTACAACCCTTATTGCTATTGGTGCTTCTGCATCCAATTTTATGGTTATTATTTTCATATATTTTTTAATCTACTCTTTTTATCTAAATATCAGATTTTGTTTCATTATTTTCCCCCATGATTTTATGTCCATCCATGATATTTTAGGATACAAATAAAGTAAAGACAAGGGAGGAGTTATTAGCTGAGGAAAGAGATTACAAACGCCGGAGAATGTCGTATCGTGGCAAGAAATCAAAGCGAAATACTATAGAGGTGAGTACCAATTAATTTCTTGTATTTCACCTGCTTTTATCTTACTTTGCATCTTGGCATGATTTCTGAATTGTATCATTCAATTCTAGAATTTGAAACGGTTATCAAAAATCTTTCTTTCTTTAACATTCTTGGACTATAATTTCAAAACGAAAAAGGTTCATTTGTAATCTTAATGTTCAAGATGTGTTATGCAACCGAACAGGTAAGTCTTCTTCTTATCATATAAATAAAATAAGCAAAGCTTAGCCTGCCCAATCTTGCTCTCATAGAGAGTCAAATTAGATTTCTAAATCCTTGGTGGAAATAGGCAATAAACCCGGAAGCAGCTGGATAAATATATCTGAAAAGAGCTCAGTAAGCTAATGTAACAAGTCCTCGCATATCTGAAGTACAGGTTCCTTAAAAATAACCCCTGTGAACTAACAGTACTGCTAGTAATTTTTATTTATTTTAGATCTTAGACTTTCCCACTTGACATAAATATAGGATTTGAGAAGAAAGTATAATTTTCACTCTTCCAGGATATCATAACAGAATAGGAAATGACAATAAGCTTGCCCACTTTGGTGTTCTCATTCTCGCATAATTGTTTTATTGTTCCTATTTGAATATGTTTTAATAGTTTTACATTCCAATCTGAACTTAATCAACATTAAATTAAGGTAATGAGAGATATAATAGAGGAATACATGGAGGAAATCAAGTCTTCAGGAGGTATTGGTTGCATAGGCAAGGGAATAGAAGAGGCAGAAGCACTTTCATCTGAGAAATTCTCTGTACTGGACAGTTCTACTGGCATTTTTGATACCAGGAAAAGCTTACCTGACATGGTTGAA
The DNA here is from genome assembly GCA_903798295.1 of Fraxinus nigra. Lineage (NCBI taxonomy): Eukaryota > Viridiplantae > Streptophyta > Magnoliopsida > Lamiales > Oleaceae > Fraxinus > Fraxinus nigra. Next base: position 10,107 of record CAIGRH010046483.1, on the reverse strand, counting down.
GGAAGTGGAGGTCGATCACATAGTTACAGAAAAGAGTTTCATACTCGTTATGATTCAAAGGACTTTGAGGATGATAATGAGAATCACAGGCGGGATCCTAAGAGGCAGTATGGATATCAAGATTTTAATGCTGGTATTGAGAAGGTCAAACACAATAGAGATGATTATTCCAGAAGCCTGGATGGAAGGAATAGTAGCAACCATTCACGCGAACAGACGCACAGTAGAGGAAAGAGAGATTATATAGAAGTTTCTGGAGAAAGTTCTTCACGACGTTCAGATCGAAGCCATAGCAAATCTCATGATCAAAGTAGTCATAAAAGAGAGAGAGATGAAGATAATTGGGAGCATAGAGATCGACAGAGAAGCAAAACAGACAAGGATCGCAGATCTGATTATAAATTACGAAATGAGTTTGTGGACAGATACAATCCTTCTCATTCTCACGATACTCATGGGGACGATGTCTGATTCTTTGCTGTTGTTTTGGTCAATAAGATCTGATAGATTCGAGCAGATGATGACAATTTCATTTATGACATGGTGTAACAGGGGTTTCATCACACCCAGTATAAATTTCTGTCTGGATCTTTCTCTCCCTATGGTAAGATGCCTTGTTTACATTTCTTCATTTGACTTTTGGGTGAGTAGAAAGTACATCTTTTAATATGTCTTGGATTCCTGGTTTTGTTTGTTCATCAAATGTTGCAGAAAGAAGTCAATCGGCTCTTTACAGTTTGTCTACACCTGTATCCTTCTCTGTATCCTTGGGAAATTTTTCTATATATTGATTGTGCTTTAATTTTGAATGATGTATATGCTATCCGTTTCTAAGTTTAACTAATATACACAATTTTCTATGTTAACTAACATTTCGAATGTTAATGCTGGTTTAACTAGCACTCTTAAACCTGAAAGCAGCATCAGAATAGGAATTTTTTTTTTCCTGCAATCAGAATTTAGATGTTTAGACTCATTATCATTGCTTTTGATGTAACACCAGTATTTATTTATTTATTTGCTTTTGACACAAACTATTTATCATTGGTCATGTCCCTGTTTTGGTTAATTATGTCAATTCATTTTCTGTGATTTAGAAGTGTTTCAATTCTTGTTTGACCTTTTCACAGAATTTAGAAGTCTTTGAGATGATGAAGTGGACACTGTAAATGGTGTAGTGACCATACAATGTGCGACAAAATCCATATTATTTACTAAATGGTTGTTTGATAAAACTTCGCTAAAATAGGTGATCAAACTTTTATGTTTTGACCATATATTTCTTGGGACCAATAACTTGGATTAACTTTTCAACCACACATTTCATCAATTTTTATCAAAACTTGTTCAATCTTTTGTCAAAAGCTTTGTCAAATTTGTAATGATGATTGATGTTACAGTGTACACTTCTTTTGATTTATGATTTTATGTGATCTGGTGTATAAACATTCTTCATGGTAACTTAATATGTAGTTTTCTTGTAGAGTAGAAATTTTGAGTGAAAGATGATTTTCTGTTTAAATATGTTTGATGAATCATATTTTATGGTTCCTCATGTAAGAACAACTATTTTTTTCTTTTAATGATTGTCCTGTAAGATATCCATGAATAAATTTCCAGCCTTGGTTCTTCCGTAGAAACCAATTGAGAAGAGAATCCAGTCTTCTTGGATGTTAATATCTCAACTGGTTGCAAAAACATGACGACATAGGGTTGAACCTTGATACAAGCTTATGGTAGAAAAAAATTATGTATTTTATTATGCACTTGTGCAATTTTAGCTCATACATGGTATGTGAGTTGGTGTACTTCAAGCTGCAATTCTCAAACATGTTTACTGCTAAATGCTAATGTTATGACTTTTTTTGTCCTGTCTAAAATTTGATTGGAGGGATCATTTGTAGAAACAATTAATTTGAGCGTAAATTGAAAAGTCTATATCTATTTTATGGGATTATTTGAAACTTGAGATATGCAGTGGTAATGTTTTTCATTATTCGCTTTGTCAATTTGATAGTATAGATTAAGATGCTGGTATGATATTTCTTTACCTCCTTTTTAGATGGTAAGTGGATGCTTCTTCTCTTTGCTATCCCTCTGTTCTTCGTCAAGCTACTTGGTAACTCCTGTACCAAATTTCATTCATTTAATCTTTTTTTATTTTTACAAATGCATTTTTGTAAATGATCAAAGTGCTTAAACTTTTGATTTTCTTGTAGTATCTTACCTTGAGTCTTGTCCTGAGCCTGATTTTCGGAATTTAGCCTTTGTATACCTATCCTCAGAAGCAGTTCTTACTTCCTTCTATTAGAATATGTCACAGTTTCTGTTCTGGAAAATTTTGCTAATTAGGCTTCTTTTCTTTGCCCTCCGATCTTCGGCTTCATTTTGTTTCTTTACATAGTGTTGTATGCTCTTGCAGTTCCGCCATACAATCCTGCAGCCATTTGAATTCAGTGGACGTATGGGAAGTATTGGTGGAGAATATAAGTTTACTTGAGGCCGTTCGTATATGATTATTGTTCTTTTTTAATTAATTAATTAATTTTAGGTTGCAGTAGTGATTTATGGGAATGTTTTGTTCTAATATTGCTGAATTGGATGGTTTTGTTTGGTCTGAGGATTTAATTGATCTTTAGTTGATATCTGATAATTCATGTTTTCTTATTGTTCATTTTAGTTTGTACACTTCTGTGGAATATCTACCCAGTTGTAAAAGATGAATCACAATACCATGCCATAAATAAATTCTGAATGAAGGGCAGGCTTCAATTTTACTTATTCATCCAAGGATAAAGTTTGGTTATGGAAAATTCTTTTAGGCTACGTTTGATCTACATTATTATCTCATTAAAATGAAAAATATGATCGTTAAATTTAAATTTTCTATCTCTTGTGTGGGCCCTAATGGTGGCTATATTTTTCATTCTCATTCTACAATAATTTGACTCAAACGGGGGGCTTAGTGTAATAATTGTTCTGAGTAGCATCAACTTCATTTCATTTGGATCTATATTCGCCACGTGCCCGCGCAAAGCAAGCGAGCATCAAGTAATCACCGTGTCACCTTGCCCATTGCATTTACCATAACAAAATGTTGCAATTGATCTACAAACATTAAAAAATACTCGTAGCTTGCTCTGGCATCACTTATTATATAATAATGTTATACGTACATTTAATGACTTACATTACGTTTGACATCCCATTTGTTTTTTAGAAAATGTGGGTGAGAATTTTATTTTATTTTTTTTAAGATTGTTCAATAATGTGTTGTCTCATGGTATAATGTAAACAATGTTATAAAACGATGATATATATGTAACATGATTGTTTATTATATTTGTAACATACACATGCAGGGCCTCTCATGTCAAATCACGTACGTGTCTAACAATCTTCTCATGAAAACATACAAGATTTTAGGTAGGATATCACGGTAATATTTGATGTAAATAGTACACAATCAATATACAAGAACACGCAAGTCTGTTAGAGCGAGGGCAGAATAATTACTTAGCGAGAATGTAAATCTCTTTTTAAGAAAATATTTTTTTTTTCATATATTCTATCATTCTCACAAAAAATGTTTTTTTTTTTGGCTAAAATAATCAAGTCAAATTGGGATCTTGCTACGTGACTAGTAGTAACAAACACAAGTCGAACTGGTCAACATTTGAAGTTTCGAAACTCATTTGTTACCTTTTACAAAGTTTAAGGACCCTTCTGCAATTTCTCCCAACTTTTATATTTGAAAGTTTCCACTTTCCCCGACTTCCCATGAAGAAGTGAGAGAGAACCTCAAAGCCTGTCCATTCAAATCTCCCCATTTTCCTCCGAACTACAATGAGAAATTTCTTCACCCAATGATGATTCAACCATAAACATGGCTTCTCTCTTTTTATCCAAATGATTCTTTTTCCACAACTTTTTAATAGAGATTTTTGCCATTATCTTAAGGGTCCTTCATTTTCTTGGGGGACCCGACCTCGTCGTCCTCCAACCCCCCGTTTTTACAGATGCTTTCTTTCCTTAAACTCTTCATATTATTATACATTCCCTGATTTTTTTTTCTGATGATCTATGTCAATTTACTATCTTATCTGTTAAATGAATTTTGTTGTTAAATTCGTAAGAACCCAGGAGAATTTTTGCAAGATTTTTCACAGCCCTCCATAGTTTGAAGGATTTATTTCTGTTTTTCGAGAATTCTGAGGTTTGAAAGTCACGGAAAACAAGGACATTTTTATTTGTCGCGCTCCATTGTTTAAGGACCAATCTGTCTTTGTTTTATTGAGAGTTGATTTGGGAGGGTGAAGAAATGAGTTGCTTCCCATGTTTTAGGAAAGCAAGTAACGAGGAGGAAGAATTGCCGATAGCTCAGGCCAAATATATCACTACAACGCCTCCTCCTGGTATGCTTTATTAAACAAATTTTCATAGAATATAATGAATCACAGATATTTTCAGATTAATTTGTGGTAGAGAATCGAATCCCCACGAATACCTCAGTTTCGCTCTTTGGAAGATTTTCGGAACCCTTTATGGCTTGTTTGATATAAGGATTGGGAAAAGAAGGAAAACTCTTGTCCATTGTATCTTGTAATTGTGTCTGGTAAAGGACTATAAAAGGAAACTAAAACTTCGTCATTGTTTTGTCTAATTTTATCCTGCGTACCAAACACGAACCTGTGGCCAATATAATTTTAAACTATACGCTTGAAATCATCTTTTGGAGCATTGCATGGGATAAGACTGAACATAAACTTGGAAAACTTCAAAACATTATCGAACACTGGAGAGACTACTGTACTACTTGTTCCAGTCACAAAGATTTTCGGTGTAGATGTAATTTTCTCTTATAGACAGTTTTCCACATTTAACATTACAAAGACTAAACAAAAACGAAGAATATTTGACTATCCGTATTGTTGCTTTAGTTTATTGGATTTTTACGATACTTCTGAATTCCATTAACTTGCAAACTTAAGGAAGCTGATTGAATGTACAACAGATCACTTTGATTATGATCAAGTTTATATGCTAGAGCACTTTGAATTTTAATTTTTTTATTAACTTTTGCCAAACATGTTCAAGGAGTTTTAAAAGTTTTGTTTTCAGTACAAATTATTACTTCTTTTCATGTTCATCTTCTTATTTGAAACAAAAATTTGATGTAACTTGTTAGTGCGGTAGTTGAATTATTAAATTTAGAGACAATGTAGTTATGCTCTAGAGTTTGCTTATGAAAGAACTTTCGAGCATGTTTATGAATATTAAGCCCCTGTTTGACATTATTTGTGAAAAATAGAGTTTTGAATAGTAATTTTTAGGAGAATGTGCGGTTAAAAAGTGGGAAAAAAGTTTCGGGTTTAAGTTTAGAATATTTTATTGTGTGAATGTGTGGTTAAAAATGAGTACGTAGAAAAAAGAGTATGAAAATAATGGTTGTATAACAGGGCCTAAATGTAGTTTTCTAGTGAATTTGTGGGTTTTCCATTCCTTTTCCGTACTTTTTTTTCTCAATTGTTAATTAATGTTGTGTTTGATGCATTCTCCTTGGGTTGATTCCTATCTATTGTCTATTCCTTGTATAAGTTTGTTGGCTTGTTCTATGACAATGTTTTGGGGAGCATAACACATGATTGGAGAAAAGACTAAAATATTTTAAAAAATTCACAGTAGCTTCTTAATATTGTGCTTTCTTCTTTCCCAGCAAATAGCAAGCAAGCTCCAGTAGCTGAAGCCATAAACACTGATCCTAACACAGAAGGAAATTCGTCTGCAAAGACATTCACTTTCCGTGAACTTGCCTTTGCGACAAAGAATTTTCGTCAAGAATGTATATTGGGGGAAGGTGGATTCGGAAGAGTGTTTAAGGGGACACTTCAGTCGAGTGGGCAGGTAATGTGGACTACAACTTTGAGCATGATCGGCTAAGAGTACATAGTTTGCTTATAAGTAAACAACTTCTAGAATTTTTTTTTTTTGGTTAAATTTGTAAATAATTAAGTTATATGTACGGATGGTAACCCAAGTCTTGAAAAAAAAAGTTGCACGTTCAACGTCGACTAGTTTACCTAAAATATTTTATTTTTATTTTTATTTTAAAGAAGTAAGATAGATAAACATTTTTGGAAACAATCTGGTCTGGTTACCATTAATTTGTACGTGTATTTTATTGTGCCCTGTCTATTTTAATAGGTTGTTGCTGTGCGGCAACTAGACAGAAGTGGAACACAAGAGAGCAAGGAGTTTTTGGTTGAAGTTATGATGTTGAGTCTTCTTCACCACCCAAATTTGGTTGATCTGATCGGATATTGTGCCGATGGAGATCAAAGGCTTTTGGTATACGAATACATGGCATCGGGTTCTCTGGAAGAGCATCTATTTGGTAATTTTGAGTGTATTGCTTCTTTTTACTTGTTTCATGAGTGGCTGTTGATTAATAAAGCACAGAGACTCAGCCGTGTCCATGACTGACATATATTAGACTGCAAAAAAAGTGATGTGCCTATTATATACTTAAAATATTTAACACTTGAGGGACACTTTTAAGTCATGCTAAATACTCAGGAAATTTTTAATTATTAGAACATTTGTGTCCCTGATGAGACCATGTCCTAGTTTTTCGAAAAATCAGGTGTCATGTCGCATGCTCATGCTTACTAGCCATTGATAACTACTAATTTAATGACCATAAATTTATTTCTTTTATCATGGGGCTGAAATTTGATATAAAGTCATTCACTTGGACTGAGAATGATTTTGTATTATATTTGCAGGCACTTCAACGGATAAAAAATCTTTAGATTGGTCAAAGAGAATGAAAATTGCTTTAGGTGTCGCTGAAGGACTTGAGTATTTACACGAGAAGGCCAATCCCGCTATCATATATCGCAACTTAAAATCCTCAAATATCTTGTTGGATCAAAATTCCATCCCGAGACTCTCGAATTACGGGCTTGCCATGCTTGTCCAAAGCGGAAATAAGATGATGGGAGGTCATGGTTATTGTGCACCCGAGTACGAAAGAAATGGTGAATTGACTTTCAAGTCGGACATATATAGTTTTGGAGTTATCTTACTAGAGCTTATCACAGGACGAAGAACCTTGGACACAGCACGCCCCATAGAGGAGCAGAATTTAGTTACATGGGTAAGTATGTTAGCTCATGTTTTCCGCTTTTACTTTGATGCAGTGCACGTTTGACTATGTTATAAATAGTTACTTGTAAGTAAGTTTAATTATAAGTAAATTACTTACCTTAAAAGTAAACCCTATCCGACTGTCAGAATAAGTAACTTTACTTTTAAGCTTAGCTTAAGATGGTGTTGGTGTTTGGTTGTAAAGGAATTGAGTCTAGAAATTGTTAATATCATGTCGTCTTTTCAAATCTGAAAATAGATATTTCAGTTGAGACTAAGAAGTCTGATTCCAACATCCAAAAGCATTGTAAATTTCATGTATAGAGGATTGCAATACATGATAGCATCAACTTAAGAAAGGAAAAAAAGGTTAAAATATTGTTCTTTATACATTTGAGTGTAAGAAGTCCCTAAATTGACTGATATATCTGACTGTTTAAGCATTGTTCATACCATTGAACAGGCACAGCCCATTTTCCGGGATCCGTCAAGGTTTCCCGAAATGGCAGATCCAGTTCTTAAAAGGGAATTTCTGGTGACAAGTTTAAATCAAGCTGTGGGAGTTGCAGCCATGTGTCTCCAGGACGAACCAATGGTCCGTCCATTGATCAGTGATGTTGTAGCTGCTCTTAGTTTCCTTGCAGTGGCTCCACCTGATGCACCGGTACCTGCACGACTTGTTCCTCTCTTGTCTTCCCGGGTGGATACGTTGAGTCATAATAGAGATAATCCACATCACGAGGACGGCGACGTTTCTGTTCCTGAAAAGGAAGATAGTTCAGATAGTGATGAGAAGAAAAAAGACAACGGCAATAAGTCTCAACGTAAAAAGAACTTGAAAGAGCAGGGCTCGAGTTCAACTAGCAGCAGCTCCAGCAGCATTGGATCGAGAAGTGATAGTCAGTGCTTCAGCTTGAGGCGCGACAATATTCACGAACCTGATGATTATACTGATGATTCAAACGGTAACCATGGATCCTGTATAAATGAGTTGCACGAGGATGTGCATGATGGAAGTGTGAGATCCAAGGATCATGATTCATGTTCAGTAGAAGAAGAAGAAGAAGATGATGATGATGATGATGATGAATACCATGAGAGCCATGGATGGAAGTGATATTGTATATTCAAGGCACAACAGCAATGTGTATTCTTAATATGGAGACGTCAGTCCATGTTAAATTGGGCATTTTATGCAGTTGTGTTGTTTAGATTTAAACACTTTTTCTTGTAAATTATAGATTTTAGTGTTATCATGTCGAAATCTTTTGAGTGAACGTATTCACTAAGATAATATGAAACTTAACATAAAATCATATACTTACTAGGACCAAAAGCAACATTACGTTTGAAGTCTTTGTACAATTGCACGGTTTTGATCAAGAGAGAAAAATTGTCGGCTTCAGCAGCTTGTTTAGTAAGGTGAATTAACAATAATCAAGTAAGGAAAAAAAAAAAAAAGTTAAGATTTTATGTTGTTAGATTATTATTTTTGAATGGATAAACGAATCGAGTTGATGTTATACAAATGTGTGTACTCCTAATATCTCTTTTGGGTTTTGATTGAGAAGAAACGAAATTATCTAGTTGTGTTGCTTGTTTGGTAAGATATTTATAATTTTAACAATGACATTCACAATTTTTCAATTACATATTTTATTAACTTTTATCAAAATTTACTAAATGTGTTTAAGTCGCATTATTTTGAAAGAATGTATTTTGGAATAGTAAATTAATAAAGAATGTGTGCTTGAAAAAGAAGGAAAAATTATTAATATGATGGAAAAAAATATTTTATTAAAGAACGTGTGATTAAAAATAAGTAGAAAAATGAGAACGAAAATTTTTAATGTGGGCCAAACATGAGCCTAATTTTTACAAAATCAGGATTCCACACATGAAAATCAACTACTATAGATCAGAAAATAGTTGGCTCTGCACCTTCTTTTTAAAAAATACACTAACTTTCTCCGATATCAAAACAACCACCACGGTCCACTAACAAACCTGAAGAGGCTGTGCCGTCGAAGAAGGGCGGCGCAGTCGTCGGACCAAGAACCAAACCAACCATCAGTATCCAACTTAAAGAGGCAGTGACGCCCAAGAACGCCGCCGCCAGAAAGACCAACATTTTCAGCTCCGCTGCCGCCGGGCCAATCTTGAACGACGGGCCAATCTTGAATAAATATTAATGAGAAGAACTTGCAAAAAAGTTCATGATCTGCTTTTTAAGCTGCATCAAACAACAGGGGGCCTCAATTCATGCAAACATTTTCATATTTCGTTCTATTTTATTTTTCTTCACTAAAATGCACAAAAAGAAAGAAAAAAAGGAGCTTGTAGACATGGACGGAGGCACAGAGCTAGGATAAAAAATTCGTGGGAACAATTTTCACAAAATTTTAATTGTAGGGTCAAAAATTGAAAATTATAAGATTTTTTTTTTTTTAAAAAATCATGAAAAAATCTTGGACAAAATTTGAAATTTTTAATGTGAATGAAGCAAACCCCACCGCCGCCACATTAAATCCGTCCCTACTTGTAGAGGCTTGCTTGGGCCTCTACAAGGAACACATTTCGACTTTGGATCCCGCCTCCCGGCCAATTGCAGTTCAAATAACATCATGTCCAAATTTTGTGTTTTTCTTATTTCTAGATAGTATTTTTAATTTTTTATATATCAAAAATTTGTTTCTTTACTGTGCTTTTATATCCATCTTCGAATAACTTCCATAGCAAACCTTCCACACATAAAAAACAAATTAGTTTTAGGAGACTTGCGAATTACACCTTAACTTCTGCCCAATCACCCTGTCGCGTAGTTATATATAAGAGCTTGTTTGTAGGGGATTTTTTGGGGGAAGAATTGATTTTAAATAGTGATATGATAGGAAATGTGTGGTGGATAAAGAAGAAAAAATTATTAATATGATGGAAAATATTATTTTATTAAAAAAT
>CAIGRH010046473.1:0-12404 GCA_903798295.1 Fraxinus nigra | reverse complement strand
TTTTAAAAATATCAAACTTAATGTTTGGTTTCATGTAATTACCTCTTTTTATTGAGTGTATTGTAGACTGATCTAATAGTCACTCGAATCGAATCGCTATCAGGTTTACGGATTTTGCATTTGAACAACTGGGTCTGGCCAGGTTTTAAAATACTGTTCCCAGGATTAAGTGGGACTAAAGGTGATAATGGGCTCAAAATAAACTTGGAGAATAGTGGACATGGCTTAGTAAAAAGCAGGCTAGTGGTTCTATTTTAAGTGGATCTTTTGGGCCTACCAAGGCCACGATTACTACTTGTGAAAATTACACCCACACATGTTTTTATAACTTACCAATTCAAAAATCAAGTTTAAAAGTTTTTTATTCAGAATTTTAATAATAATAATAATATTATTATAAAAATTAAATGAATCTACATATCTACCCACCCTACCAAATTTCACTCACAAACCCTAATCATCCCTCTTCGAATTCTCTTCCTCTCCCTTCTCTCCTCTCTCTCTATCCTCTCCACCATGTTGGAAGACAACCAGCGGAAAGCGTCGCTGAACATCAATAATGACAATGACAAGCACCGTTCTTTCCTGTGAGGCGGAACTTTCAGCAGCGAGCGCTCTGAGAGCCGCATACCACGACTACATGTGGCGCTCACAGCGCCGTTGCGCACACAATGGTGATAATGTTTTGGGCATGTCTTTTGGGTTAGTTACTTCCTCTTTTGATTTCCTGCTTAACCTGAGTTATGGGTGATTTTTACTAGTGGTTTGCAATGTGATAGTGGTGATGGTATATGTGGTGATAGTGAGAAGATGGTGGTGCATGTTGTAGTGGTGCTCGCAATTATGGTGATGGTGGTGGTATTGGTGGCAGTGGTGACGGTGGTGTTGGCAACTGTGGTATAGGCATTAGTTCTAGTGGTGGTGGTGAGGTGGCGTGGCTTTTGGCTGGTGCTGGTGGGATGGGATGAGATGTAGAGTGTTTATGACTAATAATTTTGGTTGGTGCTGGTGGGTTGTGATCAATAAGTTGGTTAATTTGTGATTAATAAACATATGATTGATAAAATAGATAATTTGTGACAATAAATAATAGGTAACTGTGACCATAAATCATATAATGTTATGACCTTAACATATTTAATTAATAAAATATATTTAATTATGACTTGATTTTTGAAAATTTGAAACAAAGTTTTAAATTTTGAAATTGTATCTTTTAAACACCTTTTATATATACTAGTAAAGGAAACGTGTGTTGCACTGCACGTTCGTTGGTTAGTGTTAAAAATAAGTGTTTGTAAATTTTAGAGAAATTCATTTGTAAATGACAGTGTCGAAAAAAAAGGCCAAATCTGCAACAAGAAGCACAAAACAACAAAAAAAAAATGTACAAATCAATTTCTTATAAAACCTCAATGACACGTTGCAAGTTTAGCTTTTTATTATTAGTCAGCAAGTATTAAGTATTGATCCCATGTTTCACTATTTTCAATACTTTATCCTCTTAACATAACTATAAATGTAATTTCCTTACTCACCCACCTTCTGAAGAACAACTCAAGTAGATGTCAATATTCACAAAACTCATATAGGAAAAAAATACAATGTACTCCATTAAAGATAAATATTCGTATAATTTGATAAAAATTCAGGTAGCATAAATCACATAATTTCACGAGAACATAAAAAAAATATGTAGGAATTCCTTTTTCACGAAAAACAATAAAAGATTAAATAATCAAATAGGGAACTGAAAGAACAAACAAAAACATTGAAAATTCCGAAACATAAAGATTATGAAAATGAATAATAGTATCACATATGATGCACGTAAAAAGTCAAGGACTAAGAAATGTGTACATTTAAATTCTGGTTTGCTTAAGGTGAAAGGGAAAAAAAATAGATTTAAAGCACCAAATAATTATATAAATATCATAAATAATTATGGCATATCATATAATTGCGTGACCATTAAGCGCTAAACAATTTACACATTAAAGCTATTGTGTCACTGATTGAACAACTTGAATGTTGGTGCATCATATATAAATCTAAAACAACAAACAGAAAAGTAGCATTTTATACTTCCCATTTACAAGCAAGAATAACAACATCAAGTTATTCAATTTAGTAAGGCAAGCCAACCAAATTGAGAAGTACATTGAACTTTGGTTTGACAAAGAATACTTGCAAAAATCCAAACTTCATCCATTCAACCACTTTCAAATAATTGCCAACTTCAATCGACTCATAAGCTAAAGCATGTCCACAAAACTCATTACCAAAACTGCTTTTTCCAACCAACCATCTTGTTGTGGTTTACATATAACTTCATCCCTACAACCAACAGAAAAATCCGAAAACTATAATTATAATCGACGAAATGAATAAATGAATAAAATATATCATCACATATAAGATCTGATATCTTATTAATAAACTGAATTTAAAGACCGAGTGTGTACCATTATCCGTACAACACCACTTGAGACATAATTTATATCTCCATCAATTGCTCAATTACTAAAAAGCATTATGGAATTGAAAATCTTGTAAATAAATTTTGTTAGACACAAGTATCTATATCCAAATCATACTATCAGTGATGTACTTACTTTACCATATCAATTTTTTATTTCTCAAACAAATATACTTACAAATATATGTGGTAAATACATAATAAAATTAGATAAAACCTGAATACCTAAATAGTGATAAATCCACTTCATTTTCTTTTCTCGATCTTGCTAACTCCATTATATCTTGGTTGTGAAGGCATCGAAAAAGACATGTCAATTAAATAGAAAACTACAACAGTTACTATTTCAAACAGTAATTCAGAAAAGTAATTGTCAGAAAATTAATCAATATCCCTCGAAAAAGACTTTTACCTTTTCCTTCCGATTATCAATTTCTTGTGTTAACAAGAATGACAACATTATCAAGAAGCTTCTCCGCTTGTTCTTAAGTCAAGCATATTGTTCTAAATTTTCCACCAATGACCTTTTAGCATTTTTCATGAACAAAATGAAAGGGGAGTCTCTGCTCCCATTAAATATGGTCAGATAAGTACAGAGAAATTCATTTTTATATGAAGCAAAATTTAAGAGAGAGAAAGAAAAATCCTTAGAAACACAAAGGAATTTTTTTTTTGGTAGCAGGTTAAAAATAAATATTTTCTAAAATGGTCATGCTTATCTATGGAAAAGTCAATTCTACATGCTCTGTTACAGCAAACTCCATAATAAGCAAACATATTAGAATGAAGAAGCACAAACAAAAATTGCAAAATATTAAATTTCTTATTCAACTCTCCTTTTAGCACCTAAAGAGCATAAAGCTTTCATATAATTACAAAATTACTTGACTTAAGAGTGCATCCAAATAATTAACTCATACGAAAAGAAAAGGGAAAAAAAATAATTTTTGAAGCTATCACTTAAGTAATAAAAACTGAAAGAACCTAACGAAGGAGGAAATGATTGTGTAGAAAAAAGAGTAAAGAAAAGACAATACCTACATAGACTCGCTCGTGATTTTTCCACAAAAAGAGGCAGAATTACCTAAAGAAGACCTTTTTTTGTTTTGGATAAAACATATTACCTATGGCCTATGCAAATGAGAAGCAAACCATAAAAAGCTTCTCTTTTGTTGGATAAAATAGAAGCACAATGATGAAAATTTGTTGGCGTCTTGCATGGAACAAGAACACAAGATAATAATTGATAGCCTATTTCATATTTCCTTTCAATCTTGTCTAACCAACAATTCAAAATTATTAAGATTTTAAAGATTGCAAAACTTTGTTTAAGAATGAACATTTAAAGCGTTTTGCGACCTAACAAGTATGAAGTTACAAATTTGTATTCTAAAAGGGCTTTTCAAATATAGCAGTATAGCAGTTTAGATTATTTTTTGACAATTTAACTCGATAAATTTTTCTTTTAAAATGTCCATACAATTTTATATCCGAGTTATAATGAAACAACATAATTTAGAATATAGCGTCCATGTTTACTAATTAGCCTTCTAAACTAAGCTCCAAAATAAATCACAACAATTTTTAAAAAATGCTGAATAAAGCACAAGTAAATAGAAAGTTATCATTGTTTCACTTGCACCCAAATAAAGTAGAATGCTCGAAAACCAAGGATACCCAACAAATGTATCACCTGCAAACCACCACAAGTCCAATATATCAAACACTATATACAAATTAAATGATTATTTAATACAAATTATATACAAACTCAACTAATTAGGAAGCACCCAACTACGTAGAGAAATCACGTGTCCATTTATAAGTCATATCATAAAATTTGGGATGGTCCAAATGCTAACAAACACACACCTAATATATGATAAGCAAATAAGAATTTGCAATGTGATATGATCTGGGATGGTCTGAAAGCTACATGAAATTTGATGATTGACAGAGAGTAGGTAATGACAAGTTTGAGTCTTTAAGGGGTTAATAAAAGCCATACAAATGCATGCTCGGAAAACGGGGCACACAAGGTTGAAGAAAATATGTCAAAGTACAAGTTTCATGTTGGACTCGAAAGAAGAAACCAAATGGATCAACTCGGTTCAAGCAGTAAATGAGTAGCGTGGATGAAAACGGGCATAACTTTCAGCTCGATTGTCGAATTTTTGCCCATGAGTACAATTTTGAATCGTCAAGAAATTCTACGTGAGCGCATGATATTTTTGGATTTCTGGTCGCACAGAAATATGCCAAGAATAAGTTGGTGGAAAATTTTCAATTTTTTAGAGTTTTCTAGTTTGACTAAAATACAATCTTTTGATATCTTTTGTAATATTTAGAGTTATTTTCTGTTTTAACTAAATTAATTAGGTTTTAGTATAAATATATTTATTTCCTTCATTGTAAAAAAAACTAAGATTTTTGACATAATGAATTGAGAATTTCTCTCTCCTTGTTCTTAATTGAACATGTACCGAACTTATTAAATATTGTTATATTTGTGGCGTTCAACCATTAGAACTTATCAAAGGATTAGACACCATTTGTGGTATTCTTAAATTGAGGTTCGTTGGTTTTGTAATCAAGAGGTTGTTCAAACTTCATTTTTATTTGGTTTCTTGGTTTAATAATTTTCGGGTCGAGATTCTACCGTCTACAATTTGAATTTGGGCTTTTCCGCGTTTTCAATTAATTTCGTGATTTCTACGATGATCCCGCCCTCGGGTTCACATCATTTGGTATCATATGATATGATCCGGGATGGCCTAAAAACTACATGGAATTTGATGATTAACGAAGAGTAGTTAACGACAAGTTCAAGTCTTCAAGGGGTTAATAAAAGCCATACAAACGCATGCTTGTGAAACGGGGCACATGGGATTGAAGAAAATATGTCAAAGTACAAGTTTCATGTTGGACTCGAAAGAAGAAACCAAATGGATCAACTCGGTTCAAGCAGTAAATGAGTAGCGTGGATGAAAACGGGCATAACTTTCAGCTCGATTGTCGAATTTTTGCCCATGAGTACAATTTTGAATCGTCAAGAAATTCTACGTGAGCGCATGATATTTTTGGATTTCTGGTCGCACAGAAATATGCCAAGAATAAGTTGGTGGAAAATTTTCAATATTTTAGAGTTTTCTAGTTTGACTAAAATACAATCTTTTGATATCTTTTGTAATATTTAGAGTTATTTTCTGTTTTAACTATATTAATTAGGTTTTAGTATAAATATATTTATTTCCTTCATTGTAAAAAAAACTAAGATTTTTGACATAATGAATTGAGAATTTCTCTCTCCTTGTTCTTAATTGAACATGTACCGAACTTATTAAATATTGTTATATTTGTGGCGTTCAACCATTAGAACTTATCAAAGGATTAGACACCATTTGTGGTATTCTTAAATTGAGGTTCGTTGGTTTTGTAATCAAGAGGTTGTTCAAACTTCATTTTTATTTGGTTTCTTGGTTTAATAATTTTCGGGTCGAGATTCTACCGTCTACAATTTGAATTTGGGCTTTTCCGCGTTTTCAATTAATTTCGTGATTTCTACGATGATCCCGCCCTCGGGTTCACATCATTTGGTATCATATGATATGATCCGGGATGGCCTAAAAACTACATGGAATTTGATGATTAACGAAGAGTAGTTAACGACAAGTTCAAGTCTTCAAGGGGTTAATAAAAGCCATACAAACGCATGCTTGTGAAACGGGGCACATGGGATTGAAGAAAATATGTCAAAGTACAAGTTTCATGCTGGGCTCGGAAGAAGAAACCAAATGGATCAACTTGGTTAAAGCAGCAAATGAGCAGTGTGGATGAAAACGGGTATAACTTTCAGCTCGATTGTCGTATTTTTACCTATGAGTACATTTCGGACTTATCACAAAATCCTACACAAGACTACGTGAGCGTTTGGTACTTTTGGGCTTGCGGTCACATAGAAACACGCCGAGAACAAGTTGGCAAAATTTTTTCAATTTTTTAGAGTTTCCCAATTTGACTAAAATATAATCTTTTGATATCTTTCGCAATATTTAGAGTTATTTTCAGTTTTAACTAGATAGGGTTTTCATATAAATACTTTGCTCATTATTCATTGTAGAATCTTTTTGATAATTTGAGATTATTATACAATTGAGAGGCTTGTGCTTTCAACCACAGTTCTTCATTGAACACCGTGAACTTATCAAGTTAATTCTTGCGGCGTTCAATATTGGGTGCAGATCGTGTTGTGTAATCAAGAGGTCATTCAAACACTATTTTTGTTTGGTTGCTTGATTCATTAATTGTTTCTCAAACTCAAAATCGGAATTATTCTTTGGGCTTTCTTGGGATTTTCAATCTCGTTGTGAGCTGCATAGTGTTCATTGCTATGTGGTTCACATCACAACGTGTCAAAAAATAGCTAGAGCCCAGAAAATGATTAGAGAGCAGATCCATGGAAAAGACCAAAGGGGATAGTAGGAAATGAGTAATAATGAGAAATTTATGTAAGCATGTTTGGAAAAATAAAAAAGAAGACAATCATACCATTCACTTACTTCAAGAAGCATGTTCCACAATGTCTATTAATAGAACCATACTCCACACCCACTACTATGAACATAATTCCCACAAGAATAATGTAGAACAAAAACCAAATTAGTAAACTAAAAAGGAAAAAATAGGCCCATGAATGGACATGCGAATGTATATACAGAATGCCAAGGTTAATGTCAAACTTTATTTGTATCAACATGCTTTTTTTTTTAATAAAAAAGGCCACTCTCTTATCCTTGCATGCTCAACATATAAGCCAATATACATTTGTCCATAGACTCAAAACCAACATGAAATAACAGAAATGTCTTCCTTTAATGTTAAATAAAAGATATAACATCAATGTCAAATAGAGCATGCAAACAAACGAAAGAGAAAATGAAACTAAATTAAAGCAACAAATTCAAATAAATGTATACTTTTCCAGAAAAAGAAAATAAGAGAACACAATAAAGACTAATAAAGAGACAGAGGAGAAGGAAGTAAGGTTAAATGATAGAATAAAATTGAAAAACGATTTTGCTACTTGTACATAAAAAATTTACATAATGTTAATTACATAATATGATATGGAGGAAAATGATTGGATGAAAAAGTTGATTGCATTTTAAACTAACAAATTATTGTGTCATGTGCCATTATGTAAATTTTGATGTACATATAGCAAGATTCATCGAAAAAATCAACTATCCCAGTTGTAGGTTATAAAAAATTTCAACGTGAATTGACTAAAAAAATAAAATGATATCCGTGTAGTTTCAAGATAAGGTTCTTACCTGCAAGAGTATTACAGAAAGTTGGAAAACTAAAAACGTACTACCCCTCTAGCCTTTGCCTTTGTTACTTTCAGGTTTCTGAATACTCCAACTACAAAAATATTTAAGATGCTATAAATTAACATCCACATTCGTAAAATATGTTTTCGTCCCGAGCTACCTCTATCAAACAATCTCACTTCTGTACTTTTGATGAATTAAGTGTGACATTTTTGTTGCTACAAAGGCATGTTTTTGGCTAAGTGTTGTCACGCATTTTTTGTTGATAGTCTAGCTTATGTTATGGTAGCTAGTTAGACTAGTTTAGTTCTACTACAAGTTGATGTAATTGACAAGTATGAAGTAGTTGTACTAGGTAGAAAAGGTGATAGAAAATTATTTTATTTTGCATCAATGTATGGCTATATTATGGAGCCATGTACTACCTATTTTCTGGTATCAATTGAACTTAGTTTTCATTTTCTTTGTCTTCTATACTCTAACAATGGTATCAGAGCTTAAAGGATCTTTGAAGGATCGAAAAAGTGCTGAAAAAAACTAAAGGAGAAGGGTGAGGTAAAGAAACTGTCCAATCTGGCAAGGAAGAACAAAATTGGTAAGCTGAGTGCAAATCCGGTATCCTCAAAAATACCTGCAAACACAAGAGAAAACCAGTAAGAACCCTTCATAAATAACTAAGTGATTTAGTGAGAAAGTGATATGGTTTCAAGTGGATTTTCAGCTCCTCTACCTTCAACATTCACGGTAGAGAATTACGACTTCTGGTCTGCAAAAATGAAGGCATATTTGAAGGCCTGTGACTTGTGGGAAATCACTGAAACAGGAGTAGAACCACCACATCTAAGAGCCAATCCTACCATAGCCCAGCCGATGCAACATAGTGAGGAGATTGCCAAGAAATTTAAGGTTTTTTCTTGCATACAGTCAGCCATCTCAGATGTTATATTCACAAGGATAATCACTTGTCAAACATCAAATGAAGCATGTGATAGGTTGAAAGAGGAATTTAGGGGCAATGAAAGGACAAGGCAGATTTAGGTTCTAAACTTCAGAAAAGAGTTTGAGACTCTAAAAATGAAGGATTCCGAAACGGTGAAGGAGTTTGCTAATAGACTAATGAAAGTGGTTAATGAAATTAGGTTACTTGGAGATGATCTACCAGACAAGATGGTAGTGGAGAAGGTGTTGATTAGTTTACCAGAAAAGTTCGAAACTAAAATATCTTCACTTGAAGATTCAAGAGACTTAGCTACCATTTTCTTAGCTGAACTGGTAAATGCTCTTCAAGCTACTGAACAAAAGACGTTGTTCAAGCAAGAAGAGCAAATTGAAGGTGTTTTGTTTGCAAAAGAGAAGCAAATGACTCAAACAAACTTTGGTGGAAAGAAGCCACATACTGAAAAAAAAAGAAAAGAAATAGAAGCTAAAGGTTCAGCGAAGGATAATGAGTATCCTCCTGTCCACATTGCAAGAGAAAAGGTCATTCTCCTGAGTGGTGTTGGTTCAGGCCTGGTGTTCAATACAGGACTTGTAAGCCATTTGGACCCATGAAAAGGGTCTGGAAAAATAAAAAAGAAAAGAAGGAGATTCAACAGGTAAAGGTTGCTGAAAATCAGGCTGAAGAACACATTTTTCAGCCCTGAATCAAATGGCCTGCAGTAAGGATCAAACATGGTTGCTTGATAGTGGCTGCCCTTATCATATGTCATTAGATGCAGATATCTTTGTTAAGATGAATGATAGCTACAGATCTAGAGTGAAGGTTGGAAATGAGGAGTATGTGGGAGTGAAGGGTATTAGCAAAATCTCAGTTCAGACTCCATCAGGTAAGAAGTTCATTTCTGATATCTTGTATGTTCCAAATATTTATCAGAATTTGATAAGTGTTGGTCAATTAATTGAGAAGAACTATACCTTAGTATTTAAGGATAGTAGTTGTACAATTTTGGATCAAAACACCATGGAATTGATGACAATTGAAATGAAAAATAGAAGCTTTCCATTGGAGTGGAAAAATATGAACTTGCAATCCTTTACCTGTACTAAGAATGAGTCTGAATTGTGGCATAGACGACTTGGACATGTTAATTATACCTCACTTAAGTTCTTGAATGAACATGAGTTAGTTGAAAATCTGCCAAAGATAGGTGATGCTATCTGTGGTTGTGAAATCTGTCAAAAAGGGCTAGACTCTATTTCCCCAAAAACTAATCTAAAAGGGCTCGAACTAAACTTCAACTGGTGCATTCAGATATTTGTGGGCCTATGAAAATTTCATCCGTGAATGGTAGTAGATATTTTATCCTATTCATTGATGATCTCACTAGAATATGTTGGGTTTATTTTTTCAAAGCAAAGTCAGAAGTGCCTGTAGTTTTTCAGAAGTTTAAGAGCTATATTGAGAATGAAAGCAACTGTAAAATCAAGGCAATTAGGATTGATAATGGGATAGAATATACCAGCAACCAGTTCAACATTTTTTGTGAGGATGTGGGAATCAAACATGGAGTTTGTAAGAGAAAAAACAGGACTGCAATGGAGATGGCAAGATGTCTTTTGTTGGAGAAAAAACGTGCCTAAAGTTTGCTGGGCTGAAGCTATAAACATCAATTTATATGCTAAATAGGCTTCCTACTAAAGCTTGGATAGACTAACTCCTTATGAGGCCTGGTATGGAGTTAAGCCTAACATATCTCACTTGAGGGTGTGTGGAAGTGTGTGCTACATGTACATACATGATGTTAAAAGAGATAAGCTTAGTCAGAAAGCAAAAGCTGGAGTTCTAGTTGGATATTGCGATAATGCTAAGGGCTATAGGATTCTTGATCCTAAAACTAGCAAAGTTTTTTCCATCAGGGATGTCAGATTTGATGAAAAATCCTCATAGAATTGGGAGTCAAATGTTGTGGATAGAACTGAGGCTCCAAGGTTGATTTCTCAAAATGAAGATGCTGGCAATGATGAAAATGAAGATGCTGGTAATAATGAAGAAACTCAAAATGAAGATGGTGGTAATGATGAAGTAGAAATGGAAAATGAAGCTGAATCAAATTCAGAAAATGAAGGGTTAAGAACAAGATCACTTCAAGACGTTTATGCCACTTGTAATTCTGCAATTCCGGAACCAGCTAGCTATGAAGATGCAGTATATTCTAAGGAATGTATGGAAGCTATGAAGCTTGAGCTAGTAGCAATTGAAAAGAATGATACTTGGCTGCTTGTTGATAGACCAAGAAACAAGAACATCATTAAAGTCAAATGGGTGTTTAGAACAAAGTTGAATGCATATGGCTCAATCAATAAACATAAGGCTAGGCTAGTAGTTAAAGGCTATTCTCAGCAATTTGGAATTGACTTTACTGATACATTTGTACTTGTGACCAGACTTGAGACTATAAGAGTTCTATTTGCAATGGCTGCTTATTCAAATTGGAAATACACAGCTGGATGTAAAATCTGCTTTTCTGAATGGAGACTTGAATGAGGAAATATTCATTGAGAAACCTAAGGGCTTTGTTAAAAAGGGATGAGAAGATAAAGTATACTTGCTGAGAAAAGCTTTGTATGACTTGAAGCAGGCACCAAGGAGTTGGTATAGCAAAATTGACAGCCATCTATACAGCCTTGGATTTCAATAAAAGTGTTAATGAGCAAACTTTGTGTGTTAAACCAGTGAAGGAGGATCTGCTCATCATTTCGCTTTATGTTGATGATCTCTTAATCACAGGAAGTTGTAAAGCCTTGATTAATGAGATAAAGAATGAATTGAAAAAGGCTTTGAGATGACTAATCTAGGTGGAATGAAGTATTTTCTTGGAATGGAGGTTGATTAAACTAATGAGGGAATCTTTGTTTGCCAGAAAAGATATGCTAAGGAAGTGTTAAAGAAGTTCCACATAGAGAATTGCAAACCTGTTAACACTCACTGGTCCTAAATTTAAAACTGATAAAGGATGATGGTGTAATCAAAATTGATGGGAAAACATATAGAAGTCTAGTTGGTTGTTTGTTGTATCTTTCAGCCACAAGACCTAACATAATGTTTGCTGTAAATCTGTTATCAAGATTCAGACAAGAGCCAAGCCAAATTCACTTCCAAGCTACTAAAAGAGTGCTGAGGTATATCAAAGGGACAGAGGACTACGGAATCAGCTTTAGGAAATCAGAAAAGCTAATGTTGACAGGATTCACTAATAGTGATTGGACTGGTTCAATGGATGATATGAAGGGTACATGTTATGTCTTCAATGCTAGATCAAGTCTTGTTTGCTGGAACTCAATTAAGCAAAAAATGGTGGCTCAATCTATAGCTGAAACAGAGTATATAGCAACAACCGAAGCAACAAATCAAGCCATATGGCTGAGAAAAGTTTTGAATGATCTGAAGCACAAACAATCTGAGGCAACCACAATTTTATGTAACAATCAATCAGTTGTTGCAATCGTGAAAAATCCGGTATTTTATGGAAAAACTAAACACATAAATATGAAATATCATTTCATCAGAGAAGTTCAAGAGAAGAAAAAGGTCAAGTTGATGCACTGCAGTTCTGAAGAACAAGTAGCATATATATTCACTAAAGCACTACCTA
>CAIGRH010046462.1:0-10701 GCA_903798295.1 Fraxinus nigra | reverse complement strand
AATGAATTATGCATCAGCTACAAAAGAACACAAATGTTCTTATGTATTTATCTACCTAGGACAATGATGGTGAATTAAAATGGCGTTGAGATACGGTCCTCCCGGCTTCAATCTCATTGTCCCCGCATCCAACATTAACGCCACACGACTTTTGTAATACTCTAATTTTGACTCCGAAATTCCAAATTCATGTAATGCAAGACGAGGCAAGACGGGGCAACAGGTTCTTTTCCAACCAAAAATACATGAAAAAGTTGAGCGCTCGAACTTGCTATAAATATAGATGCAATCATCAAACTCATCAGCAAAACTCTTGCATACATCGAATAAGCAGCCATAGTTCGCAATTTAAATGGAAAATTCAAAAGCAAAGATCGGAAAACGAGGGAAATTTTTCGAATATTCCTAGGTATTTGTTTTGAAAATTGGATTAGAGCCCCCATATTTATACAAACAGAACAAACTAGGACAAAATTACATGAGTGGGAATATTTTAAGGCTGCCATAATGGGAATTGTTTAGGCAGATAATTCCAAGTATCAAGAATTGATGTAGGATTGTTTCTTTCTATAATCTTTGTAATCTTCAAAAACTCAAAAAAAATACAAATTTAATGATGTTTCATATGTGTATCCGAGTAACAGTATGTGACCTATTGGTGCCTTATTCTTTTTTACTTTTAGTCAATTATATCTAGTCATAATTTGTTCTTTAGCATAGTATTAAAACAAAGAAATTGATTTACAAATTCATAAAGACAATGTAAACTTTACTCCACCAAACAAGAACAAAAGTTTAGTGGAATCTTTTCAAGTTTTCTTAAAAGACATCTTTAACTAGTTCATATTAATAACCTGGAAGTGCTTTTTGACTTAAAAGTTGGAAACTTTTTTTTCCATTTTTTAAATTTTTTTTAGCCTTTTTGTCTACACTTGATTATTGAGATGATTTGAAAGAATGTCGTGATAAGAAATAGATATCTTATTCCAATCTATTGAGTTTATGGTGCAAGGCACAAAAGAAGGATTGGAAGGAAGATAACGATAAATATATTTACACGTTGAATACACAGCAACTCGAATCTATAAGTATATGGTTGAGTTAGTTGTGTAGGCAGTTTTTAATAGAATAATATTATCAATCATCAATAGAGCTTAACATCCGTTTAGGACCTCTAAGTGACTTATTTAATTATCTAATTGTTGCAGAAGGATGGCCACCAAGGTATATTTTCGGGTTCAGTCTACCAATCATAACCTTATCAAACACCTCAAATCACAACCCAAAAGATAAACTATTCTCCCACACTTCGGATGCTCTAGTTTGTACACACAAAGGACACAAGAAAGGGGTGTTTTATTGCAACCACAAAGGCGAGAAACAAGATATGATACTTCCGTTGTCTTTTGAGTCACCAATATCTAGGTGGAATGTTTGATATTGATCCCTAACTCGAATACTAATTAAAATATTAATACAAAAAGAAAGGAGGACACAACAACATGACCTCTAATGGTTCATTCGGTAGTTCCTGTTTTTGCTTTTGCTTCTTGTTTCTTGTAAAAATGTTTCCTACGTAAGATAATTTACGGCAAAAAAAAAAATCTCTTCTAATCAAATAAAACACTTTCAGAAAATCATTTAAGTAAGTATAAAAGTAACTTTATAATCTCAGAAATAATTTTTAACTTTTTAAAAGCCTTGTCAATGCCCTAAATTTTACGAAGGAACCAAAAAAATAAACTTTTAAAGATTATATATTTGGGACTTAACTAATTTGCTCCATGATTAGTTGAATGCATTTTATGGGGTTGGTAAAAAGAATAATAAAAAAAAAAAGTAAACTATTGGTTGGACGAGGAAGTCCCGATTTCTCTAAAAGTGCTTGTTTCGACCTCCTAATGAGAATTGAGGGTTTTTATACTGAATTTTCATATCTTTAATACTTGTTCATTTTTTGACCCATGTAAAAAAGAAGAGGCCCAAATGCATCACATATTCAAACTGTTGATAATAGATTTCGAGCATCTACACCATTATATACATATTTGACCAATAAAGTAACCTTTAGGAAGTTATTTAGCATCAAAATTAAAACAATTTGCCAAAATGTATTATTTAATGTGATAATGCCCATTGAGGAAATGTTTAGTAGCATATGTTACACAATTCCAAGAGTCCTTCACCAACGATGCACAAAGACACATTAACTTCTTGATGTAAAACTATTTAGGGTCCTTTTGACGGGACTTTTGAGGAGTCAAAAATTGCTTCCGAGATTAAGAAATTATTTTTAAACATATTTGAATAATTTTCTGAAAGTGTTTTGTCTGATTAGAAAAGTTTTTAAGGAAAATTGTCGCAAGGTAACTTTCTCATGAAACTCTTCTGCAAGATGCAAAATTGTTACCAAACGGGCCTTATTATTGTTGGTTCGTCATATAAGTCTAACACAATTGCATGATACTCCACATAATATCATGCCTTGCAAAAGTTATACCTCTCCCTTTTGCCTCGTACACTAAACAAAGAAAAAAGGACATAACTTTTAAATTATTCACTAATGACCCAATCCATCATCATTGCATGCATTAAAGAAAAATGAGCAAATATAAATAAAACTAGAAAGTTCTCTTCCGAATTACGAGCCTTAATAATGTTTCGGATCAGGCCCTCCAGGACTAAGCCGATCAAAATTTATATCGAGTTTGATCAATATCATATTTTTTCGAGCTCGCTTTGAACATTTCTTGAGCAGTCTCGATCAATGCACGACTCTCGTAAGCTACGAATGGAGTTGGAAGAGTGCGCGCTTCAAAAGGGTTTAGTGAAAACGCGATCAAAATTAAGCAAAACCAGAAATTTAAACTAGCCATTAATGTGTCTTGGAAGTGAAATGTGTAGAAATGATGAGTAGAAGGGATGGATTTATATAGGCCTCTATGATCACAAATTTTTAATGAAAATTGAAAGGGTTGCAAATAAGAAACTGTATGAATCAAATGGATTCCACTTAGGTTTTCAAGTGGGTGCACGTTTGTGTTACATGCAATCAGATGCTTAGCTAAGTTGAATATATATATATATATAAGAGAAATCATACTCTTCCAATGTATCATTTGATATGTGATGTATATACTCATGCACCATAGTCTTGAAGGTCAAAGTCGGATAATATATATGTGGATGTCAACGTGAGTACGTGTATCGGAAACGTGAAAAGTTTTCTTAATCCTAAGTTAATGTTTTAATTTTGAAGGGCATGTTTGATGAGGGTTTTGATTGATTATTTATTTATTTATTTACTTGATTAATTAGGTAGCACCTTACTAAATTCGATTTTTTTATTATTATTATTAGCTTTTACAATGAGTAAAATGGCACTAACACGGTGCTCAAATCGTTACACATTTCGTACTCTGGTAGTGGCTAGTAATGTGATCCTCAAATATGAGGGTTTTGATTGATTCTTTATTTTGCTGATTAATTAGGTAGCATCTGACCTAAGTTCGGTTTCCTATGATTATTAGCTTTTACAATGAGTAAAATGGGTACTAACACCCCCACCCCACCCTACCTTGAGCTGTAAACAATTGGAAAAATACACTTGACAACTTAAGGCAGGCAAGTTGGGGTCTTTTTTCAGTGATACTACTAATATAACAGAATCCATGGAATTACAATGGGTTCCATCCGATATTAGCAGGTCGGTACTCATTTTCGAGCGTATAATGACAACAATTCTCGATTCCTCTACCCTTTCTGTCACAATCTTCACTTGTCCATCCAAATGATCGATCTTGCCAGGGTCACTCGATCCTTGAGCATTTCCTCAACAACAACTGTCACAAACAACATTCCACTTATATCGTCTAACTTGAACATGGTACAACAAGAATAGAATTAGCAGAAATCGCTTCAAGGTAACTCCATCCAATAAGGAAAAAGAACGTAAAAGATAGACTTATTATCGCGCCTCAATTAGCCAATAGAGGCATGATACGTGGAATTAAGATTGATATTCAATGTAATTTCACAAGATTTAGTTTCATTCAAGTAACGAAATCTAGCCAACGGCTTGGATCTTTTGATCAATCCAGAAATCATTTGGATTCTATTAGTAATGAGGATTTGAAATATCACAAATTCATTAGTCAAAGAGCGATTCAACAACTAAAAGAAGATCATTGGGATCCTCATTTCTTCAAATACAAGGAATATAGATAGAATTACGTCGATTCTCGAAATAATTTTCTGGATATTCCTCAACATCTCGACCATTCATGGAAGTTGAAATTTAATTATCGCAAATTAACCGACTTGTTTTTGCCTTCTATAAGTAAAATCAAACTCAATACAAATGGATGCTCTAAAGGAAATTTAAGAATTTGTGAACTTATCAGGAATAACCAATGAAAACTGAAAAATGACTTGTCTATTAGTTTGTGATTCAAATTTCGTTGGATATTCGTAAATTTGTTGAAAGAGGTATGCGAAGTTTTGGGGTAGCAATTAAGTGCGATTGGATGCCATTTAAGGTGGTTGAAACAAATTTGGACCCAAAATGAGGCGCCTGAGCATCATACACAGGCACCCGTTTGCCTCTCGAGCGTCGTGCGTCGCTCACCAGCACAACAACGTATATATCCATGGAATTTTTTTTTTACTCGATTTTTTATGTTCTTTTCATCTAAAACATATTTTTTTTGAATCCTATATATATTCCACGAAATTCTTGGTTTTACTTTGACTTGGTATGAGTATTAGAGAGTTAGACAATATTGTAAACAAATATATTTTATATTCTTTCTCCATTATAATAAATTCTCCATTCATCTGTCAATTTTTATTGTATTCTTCTAGTATTCTGATTATTACTTTATATTGTGTCATACAATCTCGTCCTTATTTCCTAACATTGTCGAGCACGAAAAAAACATTTCGATGAGTCCACCAAATAATTTTTTTTTACATTTTGTAGACATGACGAGTTGTTTTTGCTAGGGATCCTCACGAGTAATTTTTTTTTTTGTTCACTTCGGCACACCAATAAAAATAAAGAACGCGAAAGAATTGCCCACCTGAGTCCTAGCGTGGGAAGGCCCAGAATTTCCCTAATCAGGCCTTTATAAAANCAAATATATTTTATATTCTTTCTCCATTATAATAAATTCTCCATTCATCTGTCAATTTTTATTGTATTCTTCTAGTATTCTGATTATTACTTTATATTGTGTCATACAATCTCGTCCTTATTTCCTAACATTGTCGAGCACGAAAAAAACATTTCGATGAGTCCACCAAATAATTTTTTTTTACATTTTGTAGACATGACGAGTTGTTTTTGCTAGGGATCCTCACGAGTAATTTTTTTTTTTGTTCACTTCGGCACACCAATAAAAATAAAGAACGCGAAAGAATTGCCCACCTGAGTCCTAGCGTGGGAAGGCCCAGAATTTCCCTAATCAGGCCTTTATAAAATCTGAACTGGGCCAAGTCAGCCACTTCAGAGGTGGAGGGGATACGTGCAATGGGCTCGAGGAAAAGTGATAAAAGTTTCAAAACTACAAATGTTTTAAAATATAATTTCAAAAATAAGAAATTTGTGGAAAATTTTCAAAATCGGGTGATCACATATTATGAAATTTGATAAAATTTTGTGATTTATAATTTAATTAAACATTTATGATCACAATAATACATAGTTTATTATCACAATCACATCCTAAACACAAATCACACAATATCACAGTAACAAATATATAATTTGTGGGTTACAAATATATATTTAAAGCCCGTTTGGGCCATATTTTTTTTTAAAATAGTAAATTAATGGAGAATGTGTGGTTAAAAATAAAGGGAAAGTTTTTTTAGTTTTGTATAATATTATTTTATTGAAGAATGTGTGATTGAAAAGAAGAGAGAAAAATGTATTTTAAAAAAAATGAGGATCAAACAAGGTCTTAAAAGCAAAACACAAATTCGTACAAGTCAAAAATTATTTAATGGTAAAAAAATATCTAATTCATTGGTCAGAGTCACGCTTCATCTCATCTCACCCCATCCAATCCACCGCTGGCACCACTCAAATCGTCGTCGTCACCTCAAATCCACAACCATCACCTCCACCTCGTCCTCCTCTTGGTTGCTCTGCAACCAAAAAAAATACATGCAACAATAATCAATTGTTAAAATCACTTTAAAAGCCTCTCAAAATACTCCAAAATCACTGAAGAAGATTTGCAAGTGGTCGAAACTTGTAATCGATCCAAGATGGAAGACTTTCATCCGATTGTTCAATCGAAATCGGAGCGAAAGCGTCGTATATTTTTGGCGTAATGGTCGTTATTGAGATGAATGATTTTCTAGAAATGTGCTATAATCCATATATATTACGACCCAAAATTTCAAAGATTTTTGTAAATTTGAAAGTGATGGGCCATCAATCCGAGTTTTGTAATTTCCTCCCATGGTAATTGTCGTAATGGGCCATCAATCCAATGTGAAAAGTCGTAATTTCATATTAACCAAAAAAAGGGGGAAGATAGAAAATAAATGTGATTTGTCACGATACATACTTCAATCTTGTCGTATTTTCTTGCAACTATAAGGTTTCTCAAATGGCCGGTCTCAATCGGGCCAATAAAGTTGTTCATTTTCCTAAGATACCTTGAATTTGCTAATGTCGACTAGCTCGATAAAACTTATAAACTCGGATTATACATAGTTTCAAAATTTAAATAAAATGAAAAATGAAAAATGAAAGGAATGCAAATTGAAAGAAACTAAGAATTGGCTATGGAATCACTGACCTCATTGCTTGTTTCTTTATAAGATATTTCTTTCATTTGAATTCTTAAATACACATTTTACACGTTTGGCAGTAAAATTAAATATTTATTTTTTAACTGCAAAAGAGGTATTAATGCCAAACTAATTTAAATTTTTTAATTGCATGAAATGTTCATATTATTTACACATTATCATATTTATGTTGCGAACTTTTTTTTTTTATTGCATTCTTATTCTGAAATTAACATAATTTTTTCTCGATTATGGTCTCTCTCTCCAAAATTGTTATTAAAATAAAGTAAAAAGACTTATTTGTGCATTATATCTTTGAATAAGCAAAACAAATAGTCCTGCAAATTGATCATCATTTTAAAGCACGTTAACAATATTTTTGGACGAGAATCACGATTAAGAAGATTTTCTGATTAATAAAATGATAAAAATAAGAATATGATAAAGAAAAAAATTGACGATATACGTGTGATAATGAAGAAAAGTTAATAATATTTAATGTAATTAAAAAATGGGTTGTTTGAGCTTGATTTTTTTTAAAAAAAAATTCATTTTCAACCACACATTCTTTAATAAAATAATATTATACGTAAATCAAATCTTTTTCTTAATTTTTAATCATATATTCTCCAAAAATCACTATTCAACAATGTATTTTTTTCCTCTCAAAATGGAGCTCAAACAAGAACATATTTATAAAATAAAAAATAAAAATGTACTCCGAATATAATCACTCTTTAATATGTTAACTTTATGTTTGGTGTATATTAAAATCAGATTTTAATATAATTATATTATTTTGACTTACTGAAATTGTGTTAAAATAATTATAAAAGTGACAATTCACAGAAATGGTCCAACACCCCCCTCGAGGACATGAATTTTCATTTTCAATTTTGCCCATGACTCTGAATAGTGAATTACTAATTTGCCCATCAATTCATTTACCCTAATCCTACACAATTTAAAATGGCCACGTTCACATTTTTTTTCTTTTTTTTTGGAAAATGCACTCTTACAGTGATTAAATACTGTAAATTTTACAATTTTACAGCTCTCTCACATGCATGTGGCAGAGCTATAAACTCACATGCATGTGAGAGAACTGTAAATTTTACAGCCCTTTAATCACCGTAAGAGTAACATAATTTTTTTATTTTTTATTTTTGAGTAAATTCAACACGTAGATGTTGATTCAATAGAAGGGAGAAAAATCCAACTTGCTATTATTTATAACGATTAATTCATGCATAATTGGTCCACCGGTTTGAATTAAAATATTCCAATCAAACATGAGTTATAAATTAATCGCTTCCGACACCATGGGAAAAAAAAGCTTACTTAAAAATAATGATATTTAGTTGCTCCTTACAATGATTTAGACCATACTTTTAGTAATAATACACGTGCTCTTCTCATAATCAAAAGTAAATAAAAAAATAAGTAATAATGTCTCTTAAAAGTTGAACACTTTTTACTTAGGCCCTGTTTGATTTGTAGCATTTTCAATGGAAGTAGGAAATCATTTTTCATTTTTCGAGCCACATTATTTTGGAAGAATGCATTCTGAAATAGTGGACTGATGGAAAATGTGTGGTTGAAAAAAATAATTATTGATGTGATGGAAAATATTATTTTATTGAAAAATGTGTGGTTGAAAATGAGTAGAAAAATAAGAATGAAAATTTTAATGTGTACCAAACAGGGGCTAGGTGAATGTTTGATAGCACAAAAATTACATGGAATTCCTTTTCCAGCATGGAATTCACGCGCCCAGTTTTCCTCTTTTTTGATGAAATTGTTTTTCCATGGTTTTTGTGGTTTTGTGTTTTCCACCTTTTTTTTAGCAATTGAAAAAAAAATTTAGACATAATAGTAAAAAAATTTATCACTTTTATTGACAATTTTCATGCAAAACAAAGTCAAACGAATAATATTCGGTATGATAATTTTTTAAAATTTTTATTTATTTATGTATTTGGCAATTAGAACAAATTCTAGACTTAATGGTAAAAAAATTCAACATTTTTCAGGTGAAAAATTATACCAATCAAACACAATTAATTACAATTCTCACTAAAATATTTTCCAAACAATTCAATTCCCTGTAAAATATTTTATTTTCACCCAATTTCTACATTTGCAATCAAAGGGACAAATTATTTTTACTAACTAATTAATTGCAATTGTCCAATAAGAATTTACTCAATTAAAAGTAATATTCAATTAAAGTAACGAGTAAACTCATACTTAACCAGCTTGTCTACATCGCGAAATTGAGCAAGTTGGGCTATTATTTGTTCAACTCGATCAACTTGCTAAGTTGGCATGAGAGTCAAATATTGGGAATTTCGTTGTGGAACGTTGCTCGCTTCAACATAAGGAAATAAAGAGAATGACTAGGATACTTTTCACTCACATATTTTTAGGATCCACAGTGTATTACTCACTTATTATTCATACATTTCGTACGACACATAATTTATAAACACTTAAAAGCACGATCGAACAAGCACTTAAAATTAACTTATTTGAGAAATAAGAAAAATATTTCTCTAGGTAGACAAATGGGTTGTGAAGAGTGGGGACATATAATCAAGAGTGGAGAGACAAAGTGGAGAAATTAGAGAAACAACACATGCAAATGGATGATAGGTAAAGGCTTTGCTTAAAGGAGACAATAGCAAAAGCAACAAGGCTTATAATTATTTTGATATCACTATCCCACAGCACATGAAAATGACTGAGCGCCTTTAGGACTCCTCGCATGCCCTTCTCATACAAACAATTATCATATTCCATAAAGCTACACTAATGTAAGCCATGTTTTAGTACATATGTCTTATCCTTTTTACCCAAAGAATTCCCTTTTGTGTGTACTTCTTTTGAGTAGTTGAGTAAATATTACATAAAACAATTACGTGCCTATCTTGTTCGACCGACTTGATCGGATCTTTATTGTAACGTCTGGTACACGAAAGTATTTCACTCTTTCATTCAATATGATGGTGATATGCACTTAATAAGTGTTTACCGCCTACATTTTCTTTGGTGCGTTCATCCAACTTGTCAATCAACAACTTAGAGATATAGAGGAAAATGAATTGTATCCCACTTGATTGATGTGGTTGTTTGTACTTTTCTTTTTTCATTTCAACGAGATTGAGATTGTGTTTAGTGTACCAGAACTTAGTTACAAGATCGAAAAGAATGTACTGGATGGATGTCCGAACATTGAGAAAGAAGTACGCTTTCCAAGGCGAAAGGCCATGTGGAGATACCGTCTATGATCCATGGCTATCCGGTCCAAAAAATCGTATCCAAGCTTAGTGGCTAGCCTACCCTCTTTGAACTTGTCAAACTTCGTGAATTGAAACATTTAATTAGCTAAAGGAAGGGAAATCAACCAAGACCCTATTAGTAGTGGCGAGCAAGAACTCATTAGAGTTCGATCATGAGATCTATTTCCTTGTGAGCATAAATTACCATTATTAAAAGCTATATGATATGTTGAGTTTCACGTGATAGTTTTTTAACATACATTAATTATTATCAATGTCAAAATCTAATTGGTGAAAAATATGATTTGGACTTCAGCTGGAATGTGTATAACTAAAAGGTTGATTATTCATTTGATATTTGACTATGTAAAACTTTTGTCTATTGCTAATAAAATATCAATGATTGATTGTGTGTCGTATCGAATTGATGAGTGAAAACCTAAGCTCTTAAACATAATCTATTCGAAAAATTTGAGTGCGCGCGACTGACCCAATTCAGTATTTTGCCTTGGACAAATCTATCAAGAAACTTTATAGGAACACTCATTTCTTCACATTGGCTTATTATTTGCATAATTTGAAGCTTAACAAAATCTTATTATTATTATTATTTTTT
>CAIGRH010046409.1:0-19387 GCA_903798295.1 Fraxinus nigra | reverse complement strand
GGCTGATGAGATGGGGGTGCAAATCACCAACACCACCGACCTAGTTAAAGCTATTCAAGTAGGGCAAAGTGCACTGCCTACCGGGGAGGGTAAGAGAAGTAGTAATATAGAGTGGGAGACAGCTAAAATTTTGTCTTCTATAGATCCAACCTACTGGCTAACCTTAGGGAAAAATATATTATCCGTTACGGCATAGAGCTCATCCCCCTTTCTCCTAATGAGCAAGCCTACTATCCAAGGCAGGGTTGCGTCGCCATTAGTGAGTTTCTACTAAAGGTTGGGCTTCACCTACTTTTACATCCATTTTTCCTGGCTATTCTTAAGTTGTACAGGATGACCCCCCCATCTAGGTTGTCCGTGAAGCCTGGGCTCAACTGGTGGGGGTGTAATTTCTGTGGAAAGAGACCTCCATGGGTGAAGACATGCCTTTACATGTCTTCTAAATAGTTTTCCAACCTCGAGCTTTAAGTAATGAGGATTCAGGGGGTTGTATTCTTTGTGCCCGTGGGGTCACATTTCCCTTTCATCCTTGGCCTACCCTCATCCATCAAATGGTGGAAGGAGACATAGTCTAGGTTAAGAGAAAGTGCCAAGATTGCGAGGGTGATATCGTTCCTCATGTCAAAGTTCCAACCTCCTACTCCGAAGGCAGTGAATGCCTTTTGTCTTTTGTTTTCTTTGACTAACTGGATCTGATACTTAGCATTTTCTTCTTGTTTTATAGGGTCGGTTGAGTGCTTCGACTTAACTGAGAGTTACTGGAAAACTCTCAGCGACATCTACCGGCGATCCTTCTCATCAAGAGACTTGAAAGTTTGATAATCTCGAGGAGGTTCTTCAAAGAATTTTATCTGATGGTCAGGAGGGGTATAACATCATTCTTTACATATATACATACATTCATACATACATATTGACTGCCACCTCCACCTTCAACAAAAAGGGGTTGAAGCCCTCATCTGTGGCGGCCAAACAAATGAGGGAGAAAATTGAGAAGGTCTGCCATGAGGCAGACAATCAAGAGTAAGGTGACATTCCCAAGTGGATAAGGGGAAGAAGGTAGTTGTCGGTTGTTCTGGAAGAAGCAGATGTTCTCCACCACTAGCGTGGGTGTTTCCAACGACATTTCCCCATATCACTCCAACGTCCCACCTGGGAAAAAACTGATGGCAACATCGATAGCTAAGTCCTCTGGGAGGTAGAAAAGGCCACTTGTCGTGGAGTCCCAGAGGTAATAACCTGTTAAGAAGGCCAAGTCCATGAGTGACTCCACAACTTTCGAGGCTCCTTCAAGAAAAAGGCTTACCGTCAAGACTGGGAACAATGAGCTGGCTCATGAAAGTCTTTCCCTACTTTATCCAGAGGTTCAAACTGCCACGGTCACTTTTCATAAGTACCAGATGGAGAGATGGCAATATTTCATAGAGATCGTGACGTCGTCAAAGTGTTTTTGATGATTGTAAGCTAGGTAGGGGAGGGCCTTTGGTGTGGCCATAGAGGCTGAAGCTCTCTTTAAAAACCTTCAACGAAAAAATAAGGAATTTGTGAATAAAGCCTCCCAGGCTGAGGTGGAGGCTCTAAAAAAAGAAACATGCTGAGGAGTCTGTGAAGCTTGCTTCATCTTTAGCAGAGATTGAAAATTTGAAGAGGAGGTCCACCTATCCCAAGGTGGCCTCTTTAACCAGGCGAGTGGAGACTTCTGATACCCATCAGCGACGACAGCTAAGGCCTTGGAGAAGGCCAACAAGGAGAACTTGTCTTTAATGGGGCAGGTGGGGAAGTTGACCTCAAAGGTGGCCAGTTTGACTGAAATGGTAGAAATTGCAATGCAGGAGGCTCAGATTACTGGCAGTGATGTTGAGAAATGTTTCATTGCCAACTTCTATTTGATGGAGGCATACCAAAGTTTTGCTAAGTACTGGCGAAGGTATGCCTACACTGATACGAAGGAGTGGCTGAAGGTCAACATTCAAGGCATCGACACTTCGAAACTGAGGGCATAATTTCTTGAGGAAGAGCCTGAACCTAAAACTCCAGCAGAGGGAAGCTAAGTGATCGAATTTGAAGATGATGTAAGCAACTCAAGAAGTGGCTTCCAACACCATTGTTCCTTTTGTGGCTCCTCCTTCTCCACTTGCTTAAAGCATAGGTTTTCTTTTTTTATATTTTTTCTATGTAAATAGCTTTGGCCCACCAAGCATAAATATTTTATTAATGAAGTCATTTTCTAAATTCCTTGTGCTATTTACTAATTCTGCTGATTATGTACTGATGTATTTATCAACTTGATTCGATTTTCTTATACTTCATTGATAATGTTTAAACTTAAAGTAGTAAACAACATCAAACTGAAGGCAACACGAGATTCATGATAACATTGAACTTATGTATATGAAACTGTAAACAATAGGATCAAGCTGAAGATCTTCAACCACTTCAGACTTATAATAATAAACTCATACACCATGGACTTCATCAATTAGAACCAGACTTGTAATTTTGCCTAAGTTTTAGGAGATCATGTACCTTAATAAGTTTCAGAACTCAAGTATATCGAACTTCAATGGTTAAAATCAAACTTATAACTTTGCATAAGTGTTAGGAGGTCGTGCATTGTAATAAACTTTAGAACTTAAGCACATCGAACTTATGAATTGAGGCTCACTGGCACTCCAAATTTTTGTTTAAGACTTTGTTTGTAATTTGCACAAGTATAGGTAGTTCACATTCCCTTCTTTTCCTAAGCATGGGGTTGAGTGGTTCGCCTATACTGACGCTTCATTAGCAACTTTTGTTGCTAAAGGCATGTGCTACCCTTCGTGAGTGCATATGTGGTCCTCGTAGGATCCAGTTCTTCGTCGAGGTGCTCACGCTTCTCTGCATAAGGACGGTTCATCTATGCAAAGGCTTCTCTCGAAACATTTGCCTCTTGGGAGGTATTTTTAATTTATGAACATTTTTTCATAAAAGTTTACTTTATTGAATCATAAACTGTACGTATGAAATATTTACACCATCACTTGCAGTATTTTCATAGATGTTCTACATTTCAGGGAGGAGGTCGTGCCTTCATTTTGTATGTTCTTGGCCAACCTCTTCTTTGACGTGATAGGGGCCCTCCCAATTGAGATCAAGGATTCGTAATCCATGTTCTTTAGAAGACAAAAATACCCATCGAAGTACCATCTTATTCAAACGAAATGTTCTCTTTTTCACTTTTGCATTGTAATATCTTTTCATTCAATTTTGCCTGAGAGTCATCCCTCTTTTCCTCAAAGAGGTCAAGCTCAAATCTTTGTATCTTATCATTGGATATTTCATTGAAATGAATTCGATGAGGAGATGGTAGACCCACTTTCACTAGGCTCATAGTCTTGGCTTCGTATACATAAATGAGTCTCTCAAGTGCAGTTCTGGTTGCCCAAAAGACTTAAGGCAACTCATTGACCCAAAGTCCCTTTAGAGACATCTAACTTCCTCGTATAAATTCCCGATTTCTTGTTATCAAACTGTCGACCATTCTCTAAGATAATTGAATGGGGGATTTCAAATCTACAAATGATATTCTTCCACAAGAATTTGGAAGTGTTGGCTTCAGTGATTTTGCTAAGTGGTTTGACCTCTACCCATTTGGTGAAATAATCAATAACAACAATTGCAAAGCTCGAATTTCCTCCCCCTTTAGGAAGAGGTCCTATGAGGTCAATTCCCTATATAGAAAATGGCCAGGAACTGGATGCTACATTCAGCTCTTGGGAAGGTTTCCTTTGAATATTTGCAAAGCGTTGGCATTTATAACATTTTCTGACAAATTGTTGCTCATCTTTTTTAAAGGTGGGCTAATAATATCCTTGTCTTAATACTTTCCATGCTAAGGACCATCCTCATGCGTGGTTCCCACGTACGCATTCATGATTTTCTAGGAACACATAATTAGCTTGCTCTTCTCCAATGCATCGGAGTAAGGGTAATGAGAACCCACGTTTATATAGTACATCGTCTTGGAAGACGAAATGAGCAGCTCGTCTTCTAAGCTTCTGGGCCTCCTCTTTTTAGAGGGCAATACTTGGTCCTTCAGGAAAGATATAATTGGCTTCATTCATAAGAGAGTATCTTCGACCTACATTACCACTTGGCCAATGGTGGTAGAGGGTTTGGAAGATGCTTTATGGGCACCACAATGAGTAATTCTGAATCTTTACCGCTTGCTAATTTTGATAGGGCATCGACATGAACATTTTCCGTGCGTGGGATTTGTATGAGCTTGAATCTTTTAAAAGTGGGGATGAATCCCATAACTAATTTCAAGTACGCAGCCATGGACTTATCT
Source organism: Fraxinus nigra (assembly GCA_903798295.1). NCBI lineage: Eukaryota > Viridiplantae > Streptophyta > Magnoliopsida > Lamiales > Oleaceae > Fraxinus > Fraxinus nigra. The sequence continues at coordinate 15,057 of CAIGRH010046409.1, read as the reverse complement.
TTAGCTAAAAAATTGACATGTACCTGACTTACTACCAGCTGGGAATCGCTACTGATAGTGCGTTTCTTCGCTTACATTTCTTTGGCTACTCTAAGGCTAGCGATGAGAGCCTCATATTCTGCTGTATTATTCGTAGCTTTAAAATCGACCCGTACAGGACAAGTAAGCTTATGTCCTTCTGGACTGACAAGAACCATGCCTACCCCTGACCCTATCCCCCTAGATGATCCATCTACAAAAAGGCTCCATGTTGGAGGTTCGACATGTTCCATCTCCTCTTCCATTTCTGGAATATGAATGAATTCAGCCACAAAGTCTGCTAGAGCTTGCCCCTTGATGGCAACTCTTGGTTTAAATATAATGTCAAATTCACTAAGTTTTATAGCCCACTTTAGTAATCTTCTCGAAGCATCAGACTTCTACAACTCTAGCCTGAGAGGAAAATTTGTCGGCACCTGAATCGTGTAAGCTTGGAAATACGGTCTTAATTTTTGAGAAGTTGTCACCAAGGAGAGGGCTAGCTTCTCCATGTCTGGGTAGCGATTTTCTGCTGCCAAAAGTTCTCTGCTTACATAGTAGACATGCAGCTGGTGATCATTTTCCTCCCTTATCAGAACTAAAGTAATGGCATCGGTGGTTACTGCTAAATATAACTGCAGTGGCTCTTTGGCCATGGGCTTGGAGAGGAAAGAAGCCTGTCCCAAGTGCTTATTCAGCTCCTGGAGGGCATCCTCACATTCCTCTGTCCATTGGAACTTACTTCATCCTATGAGAATTTTAAAGAAAGACATGCATTTGTTCGTTACCTTGGAGACGAAATGATGTAAGGCAGCTACACATCTGGTGAGGCTTTGTACCTCTTTCGATTTTCTGAGGTGACTTTATGTCAATTAGGGCTTTAACCTTTTCAGGGTTAGCTTCAATGTCTCTTTGGCTGACTATGCAGCCTAAAAAATTTCTAGAAGCGACTCCAAAAGCGCATTTCAAAGGATTGAGCTACATTCAGTATTTTCTCAAGATTTGAAATGTTTTGTTGAGGTTTCCAACATGATCCCTTGCCTTTAGACTCTTCACCAGCATGTCATCCACATAGAATTTTATGGTTTTCCCAATTAGATAAGCGAACATTTTGTTGACAAGTTTTTGGTAGGTGGCCTCGACATTTTTCAACCCAATAGACATGACCTTATAACAATAAAGAGCCGTGTATGTGATGAATGAAGTATGTTCCTCATATGCTAGGAACATTGGGATCTAGTTGTATCCGAAATAGACGACCATGAAGCTTAAAAGCTCGTGTCCACCAGTCGAATCCATAAGTTAGTCTATCCTAGGAGGTGGGAAGCTGTCTTTAAGACAAACCTGATTTAAGTTTGAAAAGTCTACACAAACCCTCCACTTTCCATTATGTTTTTTTTACCAGTAATAGGTTAGCGACCCACTTAGGATATACTAACGCGTGCATGAATTTGTTGTCAATCAACTTCTTAACTTTATCTTTAAGAGCTTCATATCTCTCTAGGTTGAAAGCCCTTCTTTTTTGCCTATGTGTCATGAACTTTAGGTTAATATTCTAATGATGGCAACTGATCCTTGGGTCTATACCAACCATGTATGTCTTCATGCTTCCAAGCAAAGACATCAGTATTTTTTAGTAAGAAGTTTTTCAGCTCCTCCTTAGCTTTTATAGGCATATTTCTTCCAATTTGCAATCGCTTGTAGGAGTCATGTAGGTCTATCGGTAAGCTTTCCAGTTCCTCCATAGGTACTGTTTGAGGTTACAATCAATGGTGAGATGATCCATCTCCTCCAAACTAACAGATTCTTCAGCGGCTCTCCCTTCTTCAAGGATGGTTGGTCTTTCACATACAATCTCTTCTTTAGAGGTACGTATAACTCTGAGGATGGCCCTTTCTTCAGGGATCCGTCATTTCGGCGTCTTTTCCTTGTTCAAGGACGTCATCCATGTCAATGTCTGTAGTGATCATATTGACTCTTCTTGGTTTGGCTTTCCGTAGAGAGTTTTAGTAACATTCTCTTGCACTTCTTTGATCGCCTCGAACCGTTGCAATTTTATTCTCCTTTGGAAACTTCGTGCATAAATGATGAATGAAAGTGATAGCTTAGAGTTCCTTTAAGGCTGCCCTTCCCAATACTTTGTGGTTAGCGAAGCGATTATCAACCACCAAAACTTCTATGAAGTGGTGAGCAGTCATGGGTACTATCCCCATCTCTATTGCTATAGAGATCTTATCCCTTGGGATGATTCTATCTTCCGTGAAACCGTACAAGGGAGAACTCATTGGGGGTCAGCTCATGGTCAACTTTTATCTTGTCAAAAGTGGTTCAAAAAATGATGTTGACCGAGCTTTCATTATCTACTAACATTCTTTTCAGTCCATTACGGGCCACGACGACCCTCACCACTAGGACGTCACAATGGGATAATGCACTTGCAGTATCTTCTTAAGTAAATGTGATTGGTAGAACTATTCTTTCAATAGGGGCTCGGTTAACTATGAAGTTTGTCATATGAAGGTCTTTTCCTTCCCCGGCATAAATTCTTTGTGAATTCCTAGATTCTTTCCCAATATGGGGCCTCCAAAGATCATATCAATTTCCCTGATGGGCTCCTGGCCATTAATTGTAAGGGGGCTTTACCTTTGCCTTTGGGGCATCGTTCTTGTTGGGGAGCCTTGGCTCAACATTCCTAGGCCGTTGAGTTTGCCTAGAAGGAACTTTTCTTCGTAGGTGCTTGCCTTTTTCTTGATTTGTGTCTTGGAGATGCCTCGCGATGTCCTAGTAGTCTTTCATGCGATGGTTATAGAATGATGATATGTACAATAAATGGGCGATTCGTCCCTATTTCTAGGTCCAGCCCCTCGTTGTATTCCTCTCCCTCTTTGAAAGTGCCTCTAATAGGGTTGGTCTTGATGCATTTCTGCACCACGACTCACTTTCTCGTAAGCTAAAGTGGGTACTGCATCGAGCGTCGCGGTGGTCAGTGCTGTCCATGATTGAAAGGGGTTTGGTGATCCATCAAATGTGAGGTGGACATTTTTCCCTTTGTATTTGTAGATGGGGGATTCCTTGGCTAGCCTTGTTCCTACGATCTCTCAATTCTTCATTGAGGATTTCACGCCTTATTATTTCTAGTAGGGATTATACGTGGTAAGGTCCTTGTTTTGCACAATCATCTAGAAGAGATAGTTCATAACCAAACCTTTCCTTAAGGCAGTTAGAGCTTCCTTATCTGTTACTTCTACACCGTAGGTCATCTCGTCAATAAAGTGGGATAAGAAACTTTTTAGAGACTCGCCCTGCAGTTGTTGCATTTCTTGCAAGCGCTGAATTGTTCTTTCACCTTCTTTACTGGTAACGAAGCGTTTTAGAAATGTTATTTTGAAGTCCGGCCAGCTCTAGATGCTTCCTTCGGGTAACTTGGTGTACCATATTTTGGTCGCTCCACTTAGGGTCAAATGGAAAGCTATACAATTCGTGTCTTGAGTGGTTCCTTTCAGATTTATGTGGTTTTTGAAGCTGTCGAAATGTTTTACGAGGTCATCCCTCCATCATACTTCGGAATCTTAGGGAGTGTAAAGTGGTTTAGCATGGGGGCGTTCCAATTGGCTTGAGAAAATGGTGAATGATCATCGTCGTTGTCGAGGTTGCAGGACGTTTTGGGCTTATCAAAGCCCTCATCCTCCCTATATTGAGTTTACGGAGTGAATGGGAAGGTTCTGCTTCATTTCTAGTCAGTTTTCTCTAACGCCTATTTCTAGGGAGAGGAATTTGAGGTTCCTCACGGCGAATTGATTTTTCTTGTCTTCCGGACCGAAGAGGCTCCTATTGTCTATTTCTAGGTGTAAGAGGAGGTTGAGCCTGCCTATTTCCAGGTAACCTGGACTCAACCTATCAAAGATACTTACTGACCTCTGAGACTGGTCTTCTGGCTCATAGTTTGGAGAAAAATCAAATGGGGCCTCATGAGGTCGTTCTGAAGCATGGTTAGTTAAGGTCAATCCAACCTCCCTTTTTTGGGAGGCTTTTTTCGTGTGGTCATAGTACCCTTCCATTTGGTTTTAAACTTCTTCCTCCTCATGGTAGTACCGTGGAAGATTTTGGAATGTGTTTCTAGGGGTTGCATATGGAAGAACTGGGTATCCTCCTCGACCCTACATATTTATCAGCAGTTCATGCATAGCCATGTTTTGATAGGTAATGTTTCTCATATTAGTAGCCATTATGGCAACCTCTCTAGTGAGTCTGCTATTATCTTGCCTCCGCCTCTTGACCCACATCGTCTATGTTGTTGGTGAGGCCTTGGGCGAGCAGCTGGGACAACCTGTGAGGGTTCTTCGCTGTTTGAAATCATATCGATGAACACTTCTTTCGACCAAATGTTCCTTTCTTCAAGGATTAGATGAGCATAAGATTCACACGGTCATCCCTTAGACTTTCCAATGGTTCTTTCTTAAAAAACACTCACTTTTCAAGTATTAGGAAATTCCTTCCAAGGTATTTCTTACCAACTTTTCCCCACGAGAATTTCGTGGTTAAATGTATGGTTTTCCATAGACGGCGCTAATATGTTGACCAACAAAATGAGTCAACAGATGCCGGACACACTTTCCCCACATCGAGCAAATTTCGGCACGTTTTTATAGGAGAAACGGTGAGAACGGAGGCAAATTTGGATGTGGGAGGTGCTTTACGGCAAGAGACAAAGATGTTTGAGTTCCGATGGGTGAAATAAAGATGATCACGCTATCAATGATCACAAAAAAAAGACCAAAACTACTAACCAAAGATCTCACTAGAATGTGTAGAAGGATAGAAAACAACAGAGTATTGTAAATTATGAGATTGTTTATTAAGATACTTTTCTACTAAGTGTGTGTGATTCGAGTTGAAAATGGAAACATAAATCACTATAATAAAAATATTCATTTGCAACACTAAAAAAGCAACATTTGTTGATAAATGTTGCTAAAAAGGTCTTTTGGCAATATTTTAGTAAGTGAATATTGCCATTGGTTAGTATAATTGAGTTTTGACAACGTTTTATAGAAAAAATGTTACGATAGACCCATTTTTGTAATGTTTATTGAGTGTTGTAGAAAGTTTAATTTTTCGCAAATGTTGGATATCTATCAAGAAATGGAAGGACAACGGAACAGAAAAAAGCTTGAAAGCAAAACTTGTCACTGGGCCAAGGCTGTATAGTTACAAAGAGATAAAAACAACCACAAAATTTTATTCCTAATTTTATTCCATTTTGAAACTCCTTTTTATTTTGGTGATGTAGTATTACATTTTAATGGTCAAGTGTATGGATTTCAAAAATTTATAATGAAATTATCAATTTTTATGCAAGTTTAAAATTTGTTCAAAAGGAGTATTTTCAATTTTGCTGGTCAATTTACATAAATTGTTAAAAAAAATTATAATATGACCTACGGCAACGTTTAGAAAACGTTGCGAAAGGGTTCTTTGGCAACGTTTACAAAATGTTGCTAAAGACCTACGATGTTTTTTTAAACGTTGCAAATGTTGCCAAAGCCCTACGATGTTTTTTTAAACGTTGCCAAATTGCAACGTTTTCTAAATGTTGCTGTAGGTCTTTAAACGTTGCTAAAGACCAACGACAACGTTCAAAAAATGTTGTCGTATCTCTCTACTCTGCGACAACACATCGATTTGCAACACAGGTCCAAACGTTACCGCAGGCTTATGGCAACATTTTTGAACGTTGACGTAGACTGTGTTTATTGTAGTGAATGCTTGTAAGAATATCTTTCAATATTTTTTACCCATTTCATATTTTAGAGCTTAAGATATGAGAAAATATATTGATAAGGGGCTAGCCGCCTTATACAATAGGTTGATGCCATGACATTCTTTTATTACAAATGTTACATAAATCACTTCTAAAAGACATTCAAATATTTTGCAAGAGACAACGTCGGATTATGAGCTTCAGATGAACTGAGATCCTCGGAGTTGGTCCTCTAAGTGGTGAGCTTCAGCTTCTTTCTTCATTTCTTTAGGCAGTATCTTAACCCAAGTGTAGTGCTTCGCTAATTGAGGTAGCGTCTCGGTAATTTGCATAACTTCTTTGCATTTTGACCACTTGGGTCTTTGTTGACTTTATGCCCATGTGGATTGTTACGTGGCACATTGACTTTGAATCTCGGTGGCGAGGCGTAACACTAACAATTAATTTGAGTTTTGAGGTATGAAGATATTGCTTAGTGCTTTTATTTTAATTTTTTGCTTATACAGTATTTTTGCAAGAATAAATGGCTGGTAAAAATATGAGGCCATAGTAAACAAAATTTTAAGTTTATTTTTATCTTTTAAAACTATTTTTATAACGAGGAGAATTTTATGAACGAAGACACAAAAGAAAAATTACTATGGCAAACACCAATAGAAAAAATAACATTTCTCCTTGTTAATTATGAGTTTATAAGTAAATATTTAATACGATTTCAAGTTTTCATAGTAAATACTATTTACCATAGATGTTTGCTGTAGTAAAAGTAATCACACCATGGAAGCAAATACATGATTAATCTGTGGTAAATTTTTTTTACCACTCGTTATCTTTGACGATGGTTAGAGCACATCCAAGAGACCCTCTATTTGTATAGAGTATATTCTATCATTTAGAGAACATCTATAAATTTAGAGCATTAAAATTTTGAAGCACTCCAACAAATGCTTTATATTTAACACTTAATTTTACTACTCCCAAAAAATATTTATTATTTTTCTTTGTCTTTTATTTTAACTAGCTTTTCTTTAAATTATTTTATTGTTTTCTTACATTTACTTAATTTTACAACTCCCAAAAAATATTTATTATTTTTCTTTTTCTTTTTTATTAACTAGCTATTCTTTAAATTATTTTTTTGTTTTCTTACATTGAAAATTGAAATACTTTGAATACATTTAATTATAGAAAGTGATTTTGACTCTCCAAATTATCCACTCTCTAAATTAAAATGTTAATTTAAAGAGTCTCTTGGAACATGATTTTAAATATTGACTTTTTAAAATAGAGAGCATATTATGTTTAAAGAGTCTCTTGGAGATGCTCTTATCTTACTCGTTTATTCTTATTAATCGGAGCAGGGATGATAATCTTCCTAGTATGGTTAATTTAATGACAGAGGTTGATTGTTGGGAAGGGATAAACCAATGATCTATTTTTGCCTCTAGACAATTGATGTCGGGGAATTGCAATCCTTTTTCCCTATTTCTAATTCTAGTGTCGTCTTATTAAAACAAATCTTGAAATCTCTCATTCTCTTGTGTTCTGTTCATACTTGTTTGATTCTAAACTCTCATTTGTTAAAGTGGAGAATAGTGCGCTTAAGTCGCCGAGAGAGAAATGTCTCTTCTTTCGTGATTTTTTTATAACAAGAGTCCGGATTATCATTATCACAAGAACTATTATTTAACCCGTCAATTTAACTATTCTTAACTTCAATTTAGAAAACAATGAAAAGCTATTTCAATTTTAATTCTAAAAATTATGAATCTATGAAACAATTATAATTGCCCAAAAAACAATATAGAATTTTTAATTGATGTATGAAAGTGTTAAGATTTACGAGTTTACCATGTCTATCCCCATAATCTCAATCACCAAATCTTGACAATAATCAATTATGTGTAAGAGTTCGAATTCTTTAAATTAATTGATTGACCTCTCTCGATTTCAAACTAATCCTACTCACTTAAGTTAATTCACTTTATCTCTATATGAATAATAATAATAAAAAAAAAACCTTATTCAATCACCAAAAAAATTAATTAAAGACCACAAAATTAGTATAAGGATATCTCTACCTTCTAACCAAAGTTCGGTTTTTACTACATGGTCTAAAAAAATAGCTAACCTCTAGACTAATTATTGTTTATAAATCAATGAATTGTGAAAGTAACTCAAATGATGAAGAAAACAAATAAAAACAATCCACAAACATGATCACAACATGATATTCTTAATTTAGACTCAAAATTAGGTTACATCGTTCGTCCCAACGATTGGATTAGTTATACTATAATCCTTGACATGACACCAAAAATGTGTTTAACGAAATTTCACAAGTGCACATATCATAGTTGAGTAATAAAGTAAAGAATAAAGTATTGTTCTCTCAATGACTAAGTATTTAGTCTAGTTTTAATTAACATTAACTCTAATTGAATAGCCAATTTATGATTATTGATTTTTGACAATAATTATCTAAACTAATATAATTAGCAACTAAGACCGCGTTTGTGAAACTGATAAAAAATATAACACTTCAAATCACATTTATTAATCCATTTTAATACAATTCAAGACCCTAACATTGTTTATTTATTCTTGTTGATGTTCCTATTTTGTTTAACAATTTCTCTCGAGTAGAATTAAATATATCCTCACATATAACATTTGTATATCTCTATGAGGTATTTGAGCATGAGAGGGTGCATTAATATCACGAGAATATCTATTTAAATAATGCAAGTCATAGAGTATATCTCATCCTATCAGACACCACAACAATTGTTATACATTCTGTATTCCTTATTATTTCCATCGAATATGATAAAGATCACACAAAATTTAACTAGTAGTTAATTGTTTGGAAAACAGTAAATTCTATAACAATCATTCAACATAAAGAAAACTTATGACATCAATGTCTTAAAATTAATAATATTATAATAAAGGGTCATCTATATTTTAGCTACTAAAAGTTTAGCAACATCACAAAGTTACCAGAAATCATGTAGGAATAATGAAATATCACCCAAAATTGAGAAATATGAAGATGTTAGAATGCATAGTGTATTTAGCTTCTCAGTAGATAGCTTATCTGCATAATGTGGTTGGCATATCAGCTGAATTTGTATATACTTCATAAGAGAATTAGCCTATGAGCCACTTGTCCTGCCAGCTCGTGTAATTGCACTTGGATAGGTGCATTCTTTCTGTTTTGTAGTTTGTTAGGTTAGTTCTTTACTCTTTTACCCCTTCATACCTTCTATATATCTGCACTTGTATTGATATTAATGATAAGATGAATTTACAGATTCAATTCTAGTTTATCAGATCATTTCATCATCTTCATTCAACAGCATTTTCATCTTCGTTCAGCTGTAAAATCTTACATGGCATCAGAGCCATGACTACCATTGTCAGAATGAATTCTGCTGGCAGTGAAAACACGATCCCTGTTCAAGTTCCTGACCTTTCGGACCATTACAAGTTGGAGAACTTAGATAATCCAGGAGCCATTTTAGTCACAGAGCTATTAACCACATAAAATTATCCTACCTGGTCAAGGGCACTCCAGCGAGCATTCCGAGCTAAAAACAAGCTTGGCTTCATCAATGGAACATTGCCTAAACCTGAACCAATCAACACCTCTCTCTTAATCCACGGGAAAGATGCTATAACATGGTGGTGTCATGGATCCAAATGCCATATCTCCTTCCCTCAGATCCAGCATTGCAATTACGGATGAGACAAATGAGATATGGACAGAACTTAAAGATCGATTTTCTTAACAAAATGGACCCATGGTATATGAACTGAAAAAGGCATTGGCTGATCTAGAGCAAGAAAACAATTCTCTGAGTATCTACTATGGTAAGTTAAAAACCATTTGGGATGAACTATCAGTTCATGATCCCATTCTTGAATGTAGCTGTGGAAAATTGAAGGTGCTGGTAGATAGGCATTGTCGTGATTGTGTGATTAAGTTTCTGATGGGGCTGAATGAGATTTATGATAACACAAGAGCCCAAGTAATGATGCTCGATCCCCTTCTTCCAGTGAATAAGGTATTTTCTTACATATAGCAGCAGGAGAGATAGAAACAAATTGCCTCTACTGCTATGAACAATGAAGCTATTGCAATAGCACCTAGGAAGTCCAATGGAGACAACAAAATTATCAGCTATGGAAAATCGAATTTCACTGGTAAAAAGGATAGGCCATATTTCACATATTGCAAGATTCCTGGACACAATTTGGATAAGTGTTTCACAGCAGGAAACATTGAACCTCCTGGTTGCACACATTACAACATGATAGGACACGCCATGGAGAAATGCTTTAAGCTGCATTGGTATTCTCCAAATCACAAGTTACACAAAGTCCAGATGGGATATGGGGATTTTGCAAATCAATCAAGCGTGATGCAGGAAGAAAGTGAGAGACCAATTTCCCTAAGGGGCAATATGAAGAGTTCCTTGCCTTGCTTCGACCTTAAGAGAACTCACAAACCATCCATTCTGTCAACCAAGTGCAGACTCTTGATCATTCAAAAACTAACCCTCAATTTGATTTATCTGGTAAAGCTGTCTATTTATCTGCTGCACCCACACACTCCTAAAATTTTACTAGCATCCCATGGATTATTGACACTGGTGCAACATATCACATGATCTGTAACATTAGTCTTTTTACCTTCATTGAATCAAAAACCTCTCTCTCAGTTAAGTTGCCTACTGGTGAGGTAGTTCCAGCCACACATTCTGGTGTAGTGCAAGTCACAGATTCTATGATTTTCAAAGATGTGTTACATGTTCTTAATTTTCACTTTAATTTACTATCTGTCAAGAAATTAACACAGCAGATCCCTTGTTGCTTGATATTCATGCCTAATGCCTGTTATATGTAGGACCTTTCATCTTGGAAGACAATTGGGAAATGTGAAGTATTGCATGGCCTGTATCGACTCATGTTACACAAGCTTCCATCCACAGCCTTAATGACCACCTTATCAGCCCTTAATCTTAGGCAACCTTTTATTGCAGCCTCTGTTATCAATTCTGATGTTCAGCCAAACTTATGGTATTATCGTTTAGGACATATATCAGACTCTAAAATGAAGTTTATTTCTGATGATTAAGTTGTTTCTCACTATAAAAATGCTAGCAATGTTCCATGCTTTATCTGTCCATTGGCAAAACAGCACAAAAAAACCATTTCCTATAAGATCATATAAGACTAAACAACTGTTTGAAATTATTCATTGTGACATCTAGGGTCCTTGCCCCACTCTGCTCATGATGGATCTAAGTATTTCCTTTCAATAGTAGATGACTATTCACGTGCCACTTGGGTGTACATGCTTAAGAAAAACTCTGATGTCAGTCATTCCATTAAGGCCTTCATTCAAATGGTAGAAAATCAGTTTCAAATTTCAGTTAAAACCTTGAGAAGTGACAATGGCCCTGAATTTAAACTAACTGATTTTTACATTTTAAAAGGGATAATTCATCAAAGGAGTTGTGTTGAGACCCCTCAACAAAACGGTATAGTTGAGAGGAAACACCAACACTTGATGAATGTGGCCAAAGCTTTAAAATACCAATCATGCATTCCTTTGTTTAACTGGAATGAGTTTATCCTCATAGCAACATACTTAATAAATAGAATCCCCACACCATTGCTACAAGACAAATCACCATTTGAAATACTGTTTCAAAGCACTTCAGCCTATTCTCACCTTAGAACATTTGGATGCCTTTGCTATGCTTCGACTTTAACACATGGGAGAAGGAGATTTGATCCTAGAGGACGACAATGTATTTTCTTATGTTATCCTTTTGGGGTTAAGGGATACAAAGTCATGGATTTACAGAGAAAAACTATTTTCATATCTAGGGATGTAACATTTCATGAAACTTACTTTCCTTATAAACAAACTGATGAAACTGAATTTGTCTTCACCAAGCCACTTCCAGACATGGCCAATTATATTCATGAATCTTAATCAGATGTTATGCCTTACTTACCTAGAACACATACACATGATCAAAACATTTCCAATAATCCTACACCTAATAATATTCCTCAAACATCAACTCCTACATCACCTATCATTCGAAAGTCTTCAGGAGTAAAAAGGGCTCCTCAGTACTTACAAGATTTCCATTGTCATCAGGCTACATCAACTCAGTTGTCCCAATCTTCTCACAAGACAAGGTCTCCAGCCTCTGCAGGTAAGGCATTTCTTCTTTCTAATACTATCTCTTATCATAGGCTATCACCTCAGTTCAACGCTTTTTCAACCTCTATTTGCACACACTTTGAACCTAATACCTATCATCAAGCTGTGAGTGATCCTAATTGGTGCAAGGCAATGAATTCAGAAATAGAAGCCCTTGAGTTGAATGGAACCTGGACTCTCACTGATCTCCCACCAGGAAGGGCAGCAATTGGCTGCAAATGGGTGTATAAGCTGAAACATGACCCAGATGGAAGCATTGAAAGGCACAAGGCAAGGCTTGTAGCCAAAGGATAAACACAAAGGGAAGGAATAGACTACAATGAAACATTCTCACATGTTGCAAGACTTGTAATTGTTTGATGTTTATTGGCTGTATCTGTAGTTCAGAATTGGCATCTCAAACAGTTTGATGTGAGTAATGCCTTCTTACATGGAGTTTCGCATGAAGAGGTATATATGCAAAAACCTCCAAGATACACAAAGGGAACTCCCAACCAAGTTTACAAGCTGTTGAAGAGTATATACGGACTGAAACATGCCCCAAGGCAGCAGTACTCCACATTCTCTGCAACACTTGTAGATTTTAGTTGTTCTTAGTCAAAGGCTGACTACAGCCTTTTCACCATGGCAACATATCATTCCTTCACAGCCTTCTACTGCTGATGGAGGATCTATTTGCAAGAACATGAGCATTTACAACACCAAGGGTGATGCCCAGATTTCGGAGGAGAAAATCAAGGAAGGTAAAGAAAAAGCCACGTGAGTTTTCAAGGCTATCGAGGCTTATCTCCAAGCCAATCCTGATGCCTATAATTAAACATGTTGCTGAAATTTACAACTCGCCTAAAATTTTATGTTTCCTAGAAATGCTGGATTTGCATTTTTCACTGAATATGATGTATTGTAATACAGAAATGCTTAATAAGTACTCTTGTTTGAATAAATTATCAATGTAAGAAGATTTACTTCATTTTACTTCTGCTTATGGAGCCATAATTCTTAATCTGCTCGAGTGTTTCATAGTATAACCCCATAATAAAGAAAAATAAGATTTTATGGAAATATATGCAGGGTTTTTTATTATAAAAAGGCTATAAAATAGAAAGGTAAATGTTTGTATGGGTACAGAAATTCTCCGCTTGCAAATATAAAGTGAAACTGTTCCGTGAAACCAAAAGCCACTAAAGAAAAAGATGAATTGCAGTGAGAAAAATACGATACAGTTACTTGTGAAATTGGAAAAACAAGCTGAACTCAAATCTATTAGCAAAGTTGCAGTTTTAACATCTGGGATTCTGGATGGAAAGTGCTTATTTAAATAGCTATATAACCACATAAATAAGGTCCATGCAGGTTCTCGAATAAATGATCTAACCTAATGATGTTGATCGAGGAAATTTCGGAAGTGTACGGTAGTGCAACTAAGTAATAGTAGTGAATAAAATATTTTGCTCTAAGACTGTAATTAATCTAGTTCTAATTATTATTGATTGATTTTATATTAATTATCTAAACTAATCTAGTGAGAAATTAAGAAGCGTTGGTACAATCGATTGAATTTACGAACTAAGACTTCAAATCCTCCTTTATTAATCCATTTTAAAATAACTCACGATCATGAAAACGCTTGTTTATTCTTGTTAATCAACATCCTTTTTTTGTTTAATAATCCTCCTCGAATAGAATTAGGTATATTGTCACATGCGACCTTCTCGTATTTCTATGGAATTGCGAACGAGAAAAATGCTTCAAGTACAAGAACATTCAAATTAAATTATATAACGCATAACGATATATCCATATTCAATTGCTATAAGTGCAATATTCATATAATAATTCTCTTGAATGAAATAACAATAACAAAACCATCCGATTTATAACTAACTAATTGTAAACCATTAATGTCTATAACAATTATCAAAACCAGTCAAACATCAAACACCAAAGTCTTGAAGATTATATTAAAACTTCATAATAAAGGGTCCATCTATGTCCTAGCATAGGCGGATGGGGAGGGGGGGCATGGGGATCACATGGCTAAAAGTTTGGCCGAACATTAGAAAATTACAAAAGCTCATTATTGAAATATGAAACATCACTCAGATTCAAGATTTATGAAGAGTAGAAAAATCCACGAATTGTTGAATCTCTTCCAGCTACCTTAAATAATTTCTTGTTGCACCTCCTTCTCATTTGCCCAAAATCCAAGAATTGATCTTTATTTTGCAAATTAGAATGTTGAATTTCTTGTTTCTTGCCTCTTGTTTTCTCTCCAAAGCTTAGTGAAATGAAATTGTGCCTCCAAATTAGGTTATAAATGTGGTAGAATTCCTTTTCGAAAAGAGTTTAGATTAAAAGGAAAGCAGATTTTCTCGTCGAAAGTGACCATGCGACCGCACCATTGTAATGGCTGAGATCGCACACCCTTCAAAAAATATGTACTTGAAATTCCGAAACAGGCGTCCTCAACTTTCTGTTCTCTTCATTTTGGACTCTGGATTTCTTCCTCCATCCAGTTTAAGTCCTTTCTTTGTGTAATTTTGGTTATTCATCTTTTGATTTCATCCGATTTGATCTATATAATCTTCAATTATCAATTTTTGTTCAGAATCAACTTTCAAGGATTTACAATTTAGTCCCCAAACTTTATAATTCTTATTTTCTTGCACCTCTTTGGTTGATTTCCACTTCTTTTCATTAAAAATCAAACTCGAGTTTATCCTACATCATTCTATATTTGAGCAAATTGTGTAATAATTTCATCAATTTGACTCTCAAATATCATTTTTGATGGCCCTAATATGAGTAAAAATCACATCTATCAAATACCTCAAAACTTAAACATTTTTTCATCATGAACAAATTTGGCTACTCAACATACATAGACAAAATACAAATAACAAAGTTAGATACCCAACATTTTGCTTCACATTTTGAAATTACTTGAACAATTCATAAACATTTTCTAAGATATGCTGATAAGTGTATTTATACACATATCTGTGCCATTAAACTAAAGCAATTATCGTTA
>CAIGRH010046406.1:0-12394 GCA_903798295.1 Fraxinus nigra | reverse complement strand
AATCATTCAGATCATGAACCAAAACGAAAGAGGTATGTTGGAACACATAAGTGTGAATGCCCATTTGATTTAAATGGTGCGAAATTGTCGATTGAGGACAATTGGATGTTAAAGGTGCTATGTAGACTACATAATCATCCAGCGACACAACATTTAAAAGGACATCCTCATGTACAAGGATTAACTAATGAAGAGGAGCAAATTTCAATAAATATGTCAAAAAGTTTGGTAAAACCTAGGAATGTATTAATGACTTTGAAAGAATGAGATCCAAATAATATTAGCACAATGAGGACTATTTTAAAATGCATGTGCAAGGCATAGATTGATTGCGAAAGCGAGTAAAACACAAATACAACGGTTAATGAGCTAATTAAAAGAACACAATTATATTGAGTGAAATATGTCTCATAAAAGAACAATTGAAGTTAGAGACATTTTTTTGCACATCCGACATGTGGCGATTTCTTACATGTCTTTCATGCGTGTTTATAATGGATTGTATTTACAAAACTAATAGGTATTGAGGCCCTCTTTTTGAGATTGTAGGGTTCACTTCAGCCCAAATGACATTTTCTATTACTTTCGTGTTCATGGAAGCTGAGCATGAAGCAAATTATAGTCGGGCAACAAAAAAGTTGAAAACCTTAATGAATCATGATGTCTTGCTGCATGTCATTATCACATATAAGGAAACTGGATCTTATTCAGGCAGTTGAATAGATTTTTCCTAATGCCAAAAATCTACCATGCACGTGGCACATATGAAAAAATGTATCGGCCAATACAAAGAAGTTTTTTGAGCTAAAAGGAGAATGAGATACTTTCTATAGGAGTTGGAGCATCCTTGTTGCATCTACTACGGAGGAGATATATGAACAATTGGTCAAAACTTTATCTTTCTAATTTGAACAATTTCCGAAAAAATTGGATTATTTTACGAGATCTTAGTTGAGTAAATATAAAGAGAAATTCATTGCTGCTTAGATGAATAAAATTATGTACTTCGTGTCTAATAATGCAATGAATCCTATACCAAGACAGTCAAATCAAGCAGAACATATTGGTTTGGACAAAAATGCTTATCATTGCACTCTTAGATCCACACATGGTTTGCCATGTGCATGTGAGATTTCAGAATATATAGTTATAGGTCATCCAATTCCATTGTCAGTTGTTCACCCTCATCGGAGAAAATTAGATATTATGTTTCCATCAAATGATACTTCTTCTAAGTTGAATTAGAGAATATTCAAAGATTGTTTGGCGAATGCAACGATGCAGGTAAAGTACTTCTTAAAATGAAATTACGAGAAATGTATGACTACTTCTTTGGTGCCGCCTGCTGAGAAAGTTAAAACCAAGGCCGATCTTCATAAAAAATCGACACTTCAACTAAATGGGGTCCTTCATATTTTGAAATTGTTGACTCGGGGTAATAATAGTCATTTTCTTAGCAACGACAACTCCTCCAATGTTCCAAAGAAGGATAAACTTAAATTTAGGCGCGCTCGTGAGAACACTTTATACCATTACACAAACATGTTTCCATGGCAAAGTCAAAGATTGCACATTTAACATTGTTGGTGTTTAAGTCCGATGGTCATTATGGTTTTAGGACAGTGGCTAGTTCCCTTGGATTAGGAAAAGAGGCTTGGTTATATATTCGACGCGACTTTATTATTGAAATGAAACCTAATTGTGATGCTTATGTAAAACTATATGACAACATTGAAAGGGTGAATGAGTTGTTATATATTATGGGTTACTTTAATATTGGTACCCCATTTGATCGATGGATGACAATGCCTGACATGAGCCATTTGATAGCATCTTGGTATGGTGTTGTACTTCTCCTTCTATCTTCCATACAATGTTTGACATTCCTACCATTGCACTCTCCACCTCATCTACCATTAAATCATGAGATTATATCATTGGGTTTTGTGAATGACAATCACTTTTGTTCGACATAACCACAATTTGGTACGCTTTATTTTTTTCATTCTCATTTTTCTACTTATTTTCAACCACACATTTTTTTAATAAAATAATATTTTCCATCACATCAATAAGTTTTCCTTTTTTTTAATAACACATTATTCGTCAATTTACTATTACAGAATACATTCTTTCAAAATAATGTGGCTCAAACACACCCTTTATATCATTGGTGTAAACTTATTGCTACTAATTTGATTTATCACTTGTACATGTCAACTTGAAGCCCAATTGCACCAGTGGCGTATAATTGGTACAAATATAGAGATGACATTGCACGTGTAAGGGGGAGTACGTATAAAGTAAGAATATGAACATTCAAAGAGATTATTGGTAGTGATGTCGCTGCACGGGAGATTTTTAATATAAACTCTCCATAATTAGCACGAGTATCGCATAAGAGGTCAAAAGAGGATTTTGATAAACTTCTTGCACGGCTAGAAACTTGTTCAATTTGATTATTCCTTGTTTCTTGTAATGAAAAACAGTGTGCTTTGCGTCTTTTTGATTTTCCTTGGTTTGTTATTGTTTTTGAAATTAGGGAACCAATTATTCAATGGTAGAGCTATAGGGTGGGTGGAGTCAATTTAAGGGTAAAGATTTTGAACCTTCCTCGTAAGGTAGTGACCAGAAACCAACCTAAACAATTAAAGACAGCAGACATCATCACATAGAATGACAGTTCATCAAAGAAAGGTAAGAAAGACGCATTGAACGTTTTGATCAAAGTTCCCAAAATGTATAGCAAAACTTTCATTATCTTCAGAATTCATTGGTCAATCAAATCACGAAGGAAAAAGGAAAATCCAATCCAAAGCTTTCATTATCTTCAGAATTAAAGAACCCATTTTCAAACAACCAATCAAAACCCAATTAGAAGAATAAAATCAACAGAAATATTAAATTATTGTTCTACCACAAACGTAAACCTAATTTTTCTAAGCTTTTCCGTCGACGGCAATACTACTTAAGTAGAGAATTCCTTTTCCATGTATTGATAAGTACTGTGTATCCAGTTCATACATATAAAAGTTGATTAAATATCCAGTTGCTCAAGGAAACAGAATTTAGGCAACTATACACTTTCAATGTGATGTTAGGCACCAGTAAGTGGGAATGAAGATATTTTGGTGCATTGTCATTAGTTTTGTACACCTTAATTCTGTTTACACTGATCAAGTATGTCCTTATTATTCTTTGGGCCAATGACAATGGTGAATGTATCCAATCTTTGTGATGTTTGTTGACATTCATCCATGGCTGAACTCTTTATGTGATGTTTAATTAATAAGTTTGATTTGTATTTGCTTAATTGCTGCTGGTGGAGCGTTTGCTTCGTATTCATTGATTTGTAAGACATAAAAGGATTGATAAATATGATGAGTAAAATACGGAGGATGTATGAGTACACCGCAATATTGTATTTTATTTTTCATTTTTATTATATTATAATTACCCTATTCGTAATTATAAATGATAATTTTTTTTCACCTGTTAAAAGGCTTGTAATTATAAATGATACATTGTGTGGAAATTCAAAAAGTGTCTGACGGGAAATTGTGTGTTTTTTTAAAACAAAAAATTGTCCAATCATGTAACGACACGTAACACAATATAAAACAATACGTACATGTATCATGATTGATAATAAATACTGTTAGAGATAATGTCAATCTCATTGTAAACAAATTTTGTAACCTAGTTGAAATGATCACGTGTTCTTGGAGGATTAAAAAGAAAAATGAAATTGCTCATTTAGGCAGCTGGGATTTCATGGTTTTTGGCCAAAAAAATTCAGTCAAAGACAGCGCATTCAATCAGCTCACGGCGCCCAATTGCAGATGAGTACGAGATTAGTCAAAATTGCTGTCTTTTTTAATAAACACGCTTCCTTTGCAATGACCAAATTACTCCTTGCTTCATTTGAATTGCCAGAAACAAAATTTCCCATTCGTTAAAATGTTTAATTAATTGCATAGTTACATATAACAATGAAATAAAAAATTACAAATAGCAAATGGTAGCTAGTTAGGGAAGGAAAGTTGGGTGAGTAGCTCGTCGAGCAACTATATACGTTTATGCAATCCCGATTAGTCAACTCATTCACTCGTTAACTCGTCGACGTGTGTGAGAGTCAGTTCAACTCGACTCGTCCTACCAAAGGTTGAGTTGCTTCACCCCATTTCCCACCTCTATAGCTCATGGAATTGAAGGTTTGGACCAGACCCTTTTTCTATTAACATAAGTTAGAAGTCAAATATATCGTTTTATGTCAATATAACAATTTTTTGGACGAAAATCGTGAGTTGCAATAAAATGCATCTAAATTATGAAAGATTAATGTATGTACTCTCTATTTTCAAGAATGTTATTACGTCTTTTCGCCACGCGATTATCGATTAAGCATCCACTTGGCCCCATTATTCAGTATTATAATAAGAGTAATAATAATTTTTAAAGAATGTGTGATTAAAAAAGAAGGAAAAAAAATTGGATTTACGTAAAAAAAATATGAAATTGATAAAAAGAGAAAAAAAAAATTTATAATCTAACGGGGAATAACGGGGCCAAACGTGGCTGACTCGTGCAAGGATATAAATGAAATTATAAAATTTCTAGTACGCACATGCTTCTATTAGTTTTTCAACTCCGTTGACCAAAACTAGTATAAATAGATGTCAGCTAGTTGTTCAACATCACATTCATTACAAAACAAAACATAGTACAAAAATTTATTATTCGACATGGAAGGCTTAATCCCATTTCTCCTCCACGCCGTGAAGAAACAGAGGCCTCAACATTCTTACCGGTCCCTCTCCGAGAACTCCACCCGCAGCTACCACCTGCTCATTGCAGCCGGAGAGTCGGTTGAGGGCTCATCTCACCGGAGAACACGATCGGAGTTTCAGCCACCGAGCATCAATTTCCTAGAGCAGCAATCGGGCTTGGAATATTTTTCCCACGCGAAAAGTTTCAGCAAAGGTTATAAGTCCTCTCCTTCTAATGTTGATAATGGCTTGAGGGATAGGGCTCCTATTTCTACCACTAATTTCAAGAAGTAAATGTGAAAAGGAATTGGAAGCCAAGTTGACGAAGATGTTAAAGTACTAGATCTAGTTATGTGTTTGATAGTGGTTATTATTTCATTTGTTCATTGTTTGAGCTCAAAAAATTCTTTATAAAATGGTACGAAATGCTTTGGAGAATTGAAAATAAGCTTAGATTTAGATTCACGAAGCACAAAATCATGTAATATTTTGGTGTAACGAAGCGTACTTTTGATTCATATTTCACATTTAGATATTAATGTTGTTTAAAATGTGTAACGATTTTTAAATTGTGCAATATATTCATTTTTAAACAACTATTTCTGCCAATTTCGCTGGGAAAAATTGCAACACAATCTTTATTTCTTTAGATATATAAAAAGTGTCTATTTAACGGAATCGAAAAGTTTCAGCAAAGGTTATAAGTCCTCTCCTTCTAATGTTGATAATGGCTTGAGGGATAGGGCTCCTATTTCTACCACTA
Source organism: Fraxinus nigra (assembly GCA_903798295.1). NCBI lineage: Eukaryota > Viridiplantae > Streptophyta > Magnoliopsida > Lamiales > Oleaceae > Fraxinus > Fraxinus nigra. Next base: position 6,862 of record CAIGRH010046406.1, on the reverse strand, counting down.
ATTTCAAGAAGTAAATGTGAAAAGGAATTGGAAGCCAAGTCGACGAAGATGTTAAAGTACTAGATCTAGTTATGTGTTTGATAGTGGTTATTACATTTGTTCATTGTTTGAGCTCAAAAAATTCTTTATAAAATGGTACGAAATGCTTTGGAGAATTGAAAATAAGCTTAGATTTAGATTCAAGAAGCACAAAATCATGTAATATTTTGGTGTACCGAAGCGTACATTTGATTCATATTTCATATTTAGATATTAATGTTGTTTAAAATGTGTAACGATTTTTAAATTGTGCAATATATTCATTTTTAAATAACTATATCAGCCAATTTCGCTGGAAAAAATTGCAACATAATTTTTATTTCTTTAGATAAATGTGCACTTGAGGTTCCACTTCAATTTCCAAGCGAATTAATTGCTTTTTCGTTTTTATTTGAAGTAGACAAATTAATTTTGTTAAATGTAACTCTTACTTTAATACAAAAATAAATAATTTATTAATAATTATCAATAAGATGTTATTTATTTTTTAAAAAAAAATATTTGAAAAATAAATTTGTTCAGAAAGTGAACATTTTAAGGTTAACCAAATATGCAGTAGTGCAATATCAACCAGGTCACTATTCAAACAAAATGCAATAAAACTGAGCACAGAAAAATTGTAATTCAAGACACATCTTGATTCCACAGTAAACTGATAAAAAGAGGATTCTGGGTTTGCGGGGTTTTAAGGGAATGTTGCTTCAAGTTTGAAGTTGTAATGCAGTCCTATATTAGAGCACCGAACGGTTATGAAGCCAAGAGAGCTTCAATTTTGGAAATCTGATCTTCTTCATTCTTCGGAGTTGGACTCCTATTCGACTCCTCATAGAGATCGTGCTTCCATTTCTCAGCACGGCCAGCAGTCGGATGATAGGTTTGCCCTGTACTGAATCTATCTCTACCCCTTAGACCACTGCTGGCACCATATCTCTCTCTCGATGAGTTACCCCTCCATGCCTCACCCCTTTTTGCCTCCCTCTCCCCCATAAATGATCTCTCCGGTCTGTCATAATTACGGGAGACGTTCTCTCGTTCTACTCGTCTTTCATTGTCTACTGGGAGGTCTCGAGCATTTATGATTCCTTTGTCAGTTTTCTCGGGATCTGCAGGAATCTTTTGCTCTCTAAAGGAAGGCTTTTTACGTACAGGTGGCTTTTTATCAGCCTCCATTTCAAAGTACCCATCATGGCGCCATTCACGATTGTCTTCCCCATTATCTTTAGCTTTCTCGACCTTTTGCTCTGTATCATTGACTACTGCTTTCTTTTCGATCCTCTCGCTATGCTGCTCCTTGTGATCTCTCCTCCATCCACGTTCTTCACAAGAAAATGATTAAATTATTTCTTGGCGTGAGATACATGCAACAAGATATAGTTCGATCATTAACTACAAGCCACCAGCCGGTGTAAGCAATAGAAGGCAATTTGACAATATTGACATAAAACTTTCATAAACCTTTGATTATATGCACAATAAGTTCTCACAGCACTGTCCAAATCTTTATTAAATTGTTGAGTTCTTCACATGTCTAGCTTTATAAACTAGATTTTTTTCCCAGCTTGGAATGTTTTCCAGAAATTTGAAGTGAAGCATTTTTCCTAAAGGGCAACGTGATGATTTAAATAAGATTTGGATAGTTTCGGTCACTGGGGACTTGATTGCGATTTTTATAATGAAACGTTGAAAAACCAACCAACTACTAAGTCAAATAGGTTAACAACTAAAGGTACCATTTTTTCCCAATACGGCAATACGCTAATGCCCAACTCTCAGGTCAGCGTTACTATCAAATATTAAATCACATTTGACTATTTGCAAGCATGCAAAAATGGATCACACGTTCTTGTCCACTTTTAGGGACAAAAGAAACTACAACCCAAAGTTAGATGCCCTCCACCAATTGAACAAAACCAGCATATTATTATAAGGCATGAAGAGAAGACAGGGAAACTTGTTATAAGGGGGTTCTCATGAGAGTAGGTTCTAGCGAGAAAGAAAAAGCAGCTTACGAATTGGCATAGTTTAAGTTGCTGGTTTTCCATAAGAATAACAGTGGCCAACAGGACAAGAAAAAACAATTGTCCACTTTCTTGTTAAGCCTTTTCTTACTCGAAACAATTTCTCAGGCTGTTGACAACAGTTTAACGTCCCCAATAATCCCTGCTAAATAGAAATGTAACCCTAGGAGTAGTTTCTTATAAGTTCTTCTCAATTGACAAATCAACGGGTATAACATAATCAAGCGCACTGGATGTACAGTCTTATACATGTAGTATAACGTTGAAATCACCGACCTCATAATGTTTGTATTCTAACCACAAAGCATAGTTGAAGTCCATCAAATAATAGTAAACCGCAAAAGATTAGAAAAATTATATAAGCATTAAAATCTTACCTGTATCTGTCCTGCGACTGAAGCTTCTCACAACTTGCCCTGCACTACGTCGATCATCGTGCTGTATAAGACATGCATAGGCAAGCCTAATTCTGTTATGTAAACTGAGGTTTTTCTTTAAAAACCATCTATATCCAAGATTTATTCTAAAACCTGGTAACAATGAATAGATAACCAAGTGGTATGACATCAGAAATTTAAATATAGAAACTGAGGTAGTTGAAGTTGTCAGGCCAACAAAAATCCAAATTATATCCGCCCTGGGTAAAGGGTAGCAGAAGGAGTAAACAACCAAATTATGTACTCCAGCAAGTTTTCTTTTTCACTTTTTTTCTTCACCAGTTGAATACTGAAAGATGCATGGAATGACCCATCTTATATTACCTGAAAATTTTTTATTTCTTGTTTTTTATATGTTTCAGACAAAGGCCAGAGAAGTTACATTGAGCGTAAATTAGACGGTTCAACTACTTTTGAGACTTCAGGATTTGTAAGATTTGATAGCGTTTTATAAATGACCATAATCTAATACTACTCATCCACTTTCGGTTGATAACTAACTTCTGATAAAAGATTGGATTAGTTATTCCATTGGATGCTGTGCCAGTTTGACCAAAAAGATTGCAATAACCATTGCTTATTTATCACAGAAATATGGAGGCTTCACATGGGCTCCAACTAAAAATATTGATTACTATCCAAAAAAAAAAGACCTCAGAAATGAAACTGCTGGTTATTTTCAAAATAAGATCCAAATAATCATCCAGCTTTCAAAAAAATAGTGGATGATCAATGATGGCGGGAGGAGAAAAGTCTAAAGAAGCTGGTATCCAAAAAATTGATAAACATAATACCACCTCATATGTGCACAAGTAGATGAGATGGAAATACAAGAAAACTTCCTATAGAGCTACACTAGTATCTATTCCTACTTATAATACCTGAAAGTATGATTGTGACCGAGGTATTTTAGTTGGGTCAGAAGAGTGTTTGGTTCCATCATTGTGTCCATTAGTCTTGTTTTCAGATTCTTTGCTAACAGCCTGAGTTTCAACCTTAGATCCCTGTGCTGATGGAGCCTCGAGGGGAAATGCATCCTGCAGCCGACGTCGGTGCTTCTGATCCCGGTCCAAATGATCTTTATTCAAACCAGTGTCAGTAGGTGGTCTTTCAGTTGCTGGCTTACCATCCCTCCTAGATCTCTTAGGACTAGCAGGATTGAAAGAGGGAATGGATCATATTCTTGGACATTTATTCAATCGCTACTCAGGGCCAAATACTTGAACTACATTCTATGTAACGAATAATTCATTTGCATACCAGAGAATGTATCAAGAGCATAAAACAAGGTGCAAGAGAAAATAGAGGTTCAAAACTATGCAACAGTCAGTACTGGTTCATGCATAGCATTTTTGTTTCTTTTCCTCACATGACAGTCCTATGTGCCTATTGCAACAAAATGCCATTTTTCTTTTTTCTTTTTGGCAAGGAAAGAACAAAAGAAATGAAAATCAGGGTAAACATTAGAAATTATAATAAATCTAAGGTGTCAAACCTAATGTTTTCTATTCAGGCAATTGTTAAAACACGTGTCACGGGGTTAGTAGTACAGACAGGTGCCATCAACGGACCCATAACCCAAGGTTAATGAATCAACTTAGGCCAATATTATTGAGCATATCAGCTCAAGTTTCTAATTATCAATGTACAAAATTACAAATCAAGTGTAACAACAGGCCAAGAGATTTTTACACTGACTTGATCCCGTACTTCCGTCAATTTTTTCCTAAACAAAGAATTCAAAATTTCTGAAAAACTCAGCTTTATTCATATATTTCAGAAGAGAAAAAATCAGAACCCCCATGTCTACAAATAACTGAAACTTTGAAGTTCACGCATTTAATCGAGTTTCTGTCATGAGACCAACAAGAGAAAAATCTTGAATCTCGCCTAGAAAAAAACTAATTTCATTCCAAAAGCAGAAACCTTGACAAGAATGAAAGAAAACGCAAAACATAAAAAAGATAAGAAAATGGTGGAGTTTTGTTTACCTGGGTTCCCGGTCGAACCGAGAACGATAGCGTTTCGAGTCAAAATTACGATCTTCTCGACGCGACATTAGGGTTAATGTAGAGCAGGAAGGGTAAAATACTCACTCAGTTGTCTATACACACGTCAGGAGTGCGTAAAGCAAATAGAGGAGGAAGAGATGTAATTTATCGATTGTTAAGTTACCAAAGTGTCCCCTCGTAGGGTCTTGGTCCTTTTATTATCTGATTTACAAGTTAAGTTGTGTTTGAGAAGATTATTTTGGAATAATGTATTTTGAAATAGTGGGTGATGAAAAATGTGTGATTGAAAAAAAAAAGTTATTGATATGATGAAAAATATTATTTTATTGAAAAATGTGTGATTGAAAATAAGTAAAAAATGAAAATTTAAATGTAACTCAAACGTGGGTTAAGTCTCTTACAAGTACGACGAGCGGCTTGTCGATCATGCTCGTGGCACAAACGAGTCGAGCTGAAATTTCAACGCGAGTCGCGGGCTCGCACTTGCTTGTTCATCGAATCGTTTGCTGAAAAAAAAAAAAACAAATTTTGGTTGGTTCAGAGTTCAGACAATTACTTTTTTGTCTTAATGTGTGCATTATATCGAATCTCGTGAATCAGATAAAGCAAGGCTACGGGTGTGTTTGAGCCAATTATTTTGAAAAAATGTATTTTGGAATAGTAGATTGATGGAGAATGTGTGGTTGAAAAAGAAGGAAAAAATTATTGATGTGATGGAAAATATTATTTTGTTGAAGAATGTGTGGTTGAAAATGAATAGAAAAATGAAAATGAAAATTTCAATGTATATCAAACATGGGCATATTTAGATTTTCCAGTTGTATTCGTTTCTTTTGGTTGAAAAATGGATTTCGTTAAATCTGTGTCCTAGACAACTTTTACAAGTCTTCTATTTTTGATAAATTTTAAGTCTCGAAACATTATAAATCTTGCTATCCACACCATAAATCGTTATAAAGCTCAATCGTTAAGCTCGACACACACTATCCATTGGACCTGAGTAATGTTATTTGAAGTTTTTATTGGACTTGAGCAATGTTAGTTGAACAAGATCCAACACATGAGTAACAAAACCTGATTTGATCGGCTAGTCTGAAGGGACTTGAATGGTACCACACCTACTTTGGTCCATCGTTTAGTTATAATATACTACATGTGAAAACTTGATGTATAGCCTAAAGGGGATAGCGATGGTTTGTGGAACACGAGAATAGATGGTTTTTGGTTATGGATAGAGCAAAGAAAGGAGAGGGTACGAGGCTCGACAATAGAGGAATGGGGATGGTGGAGCATGAAAAATTGTAGTGTTGTAGGGGTGGAGCTAAGCCTTAAGGGTGGTGATATTCACTCATGGTCCGTGCTCACAGCTTCCTTTTTCTTTATTTGTTAAGAATTACAATGGATATTAATAGAAGATGATGTAAAGTATTGTTGAAAAGTTATGACCTCATAAAGTGTTATTAAAATTAATTATTAATTTTGACATCAATTTTTTTACAACTTCTTAAGGCACTATCACTTGTAACAAAATTTCATCATCAATAATAAATATATACGTTCATTATTTCATGGCCATAGACATATTTGAGAAATGTTTATAAATTAATTAAATTATAATTTGATAAATTTGAACAGGGAATAAATGGGTCAGACTCAGCGATTATCAATGAATGCAGTGTTTCAATTTACAATTGCATAGGGTAATTAGCAAAAAATATCTATATCTTTTGCATTTGTCGTGGAAATATTCACATCGTTTCAAACTTGAAATTCACACCATCATTTCAAAACTTTTATTGCAGAGTTGGTCATTTCCATAAAGTTCTATTAACTCTTTCATAAAAAAATATAAGTAATTATCGCAAAACATCCCTATTATTTACCTCCATTGCGAAAATAAACCATATCAGTCTTAACATTTGGGCACTTAGATCTACATTTCTTTGTGCAAAGAGTCCTTACCGCCTAATTTATCCATTAACGCATTATAAAATGACTAATGTGTTATCCTTTTTAAATAAAAATAATAATAATAATATAAAAAATTGCATTTAGAACTCCAAAATTGTCTAAAAATATAAACGAATCTCACATTAAACAATTTAAAACATTCGTCTTCCCAATTAACACCCATACGCTCATCCCCTACATTCCACCACTATCTCCACAACCGAAATGTTGGAATTTTGTATTGGAAATTGGTTGTGACCAATTTAAGTGAAATTCGTTGTTTGGTGAATGAGAAATTAAGCCAAACTTAAACCGCTTAATACTTGAAATTGTTGGAAAATCGTGTAGAATATTGTGGAATATTCTAGAGATGATGTAGATGAAAAGATGTGTCTTTTCATATGGA
>CAIGRH010046371.1:0-25231 GCA_903798295.1 Fraxinus nigra | reverse complement strand
CATTGAAAAAAAAAAGAAATAGTTTAAACTAAAAAAAAGCATAATAGTCTGCATTATCATCACTATTACTATTATCATTAATGGAATCATCATCATATCTAATGAAAAACATACCTCATGAATTGATGAAGAAGACAATACTATTCTTGAATTCTGACTTTTGAATTTTTGTTGAATCTGTTCCCTTTTTTGTCCTCTAATTTCTGGCTGCCGTTTAGTTTTCTAGCTATTTTATTGTTTTGTTTGGATCCAAAATGCCTTTTTAAATGAGCCCTTTTCTTTTTTAAGACGGACCCTTTTTTATTTCTTTTCATACAATTGAAAAATCAGTTTTTAAATGAGGCGCACGCCTCAGATTTAGAGGCATGAGCCTCATAGTTTTAGTCTAAGAAATACCGCCTCGAGGCATACTACATGCGCCTCACTACCTCCTTTTTAAACCATGGCTTCAGTTTTTCCTTCCTTTCTTCTTCCTCCAAATGTACACTTTTTCCTTTTTTTTTTCACCTCGGAACCAAAAGNTTTTATTATTTTGTTTGGATCCAAAATGCCTTTTTAAATGAACCCTTTTCTTTTTTAAGACGGACCATTTTTTATTTCTTTTCATACAATTGAAAAATCAGTTTTTAAATGAGGCGCACGCCTCAGATTTAGAGGCATGAGCCTCATAGTTTTAGTCTAAGAAATACGGCCTCGAGGCATACTACATGCGCCTCACTACCTCCTTTTTAAACCATGGCTTCAGTTTTTCCTTCCTTTCTTCTTCCTCCAAATGTACACTTTTTCCTTATTTTTTTCACCTCGGAACCAAAAGTTTTTTTTCCAAGACCTCATTACCAAGTAAGAGAGAATCATTATCATCTCTGAGTTACTATATTATTTGTAATTTTATACGTCTATCTACACACTTTGTTGATATTATTCATACATACGACTTCAGTGATTTTTTTGTGGTGTTGAGGAGGATTTTTCATAATTCGTTGCTATATGCAGTGAGGAGGAGGCAAAGAAGAAGATTTATTCTGTTTGTACAACAACTTACACTGGGTTTGGTGCATTAATCTCTGAAGAGCTCTCGTACAAAGTCAAAGGTATGAAAAGTTCTTTATGCGTTTTATTGAATCTTTCATGCTTCTTTAGCCTAATGTTGTTTGTGGTTTAAGTTTTGGTGTCAAAATCAATATTACGAATTTTCATGGATGCCAAGCAACTCTGGGATTGGCTTTGGTGTTCAAATTTTCACCTTTTCTGCTTGTGGCTGTTTCTACTATCATCTGCATGAGACCATAAGCTTCAGTTTGATTGTTCTGAACTCCTCTCTACTTAATATTAATCCAATATGAACTATGGAACAATAATCTGTGTAAGAGAGTTTGGCATTGAGGTTTTCCGAAGGAGTAATTGAGGGTTCAGGGTTCAATATCTGTGTCTTACACTTGATTGTTTAAGTTTGGTTCAACTGGTTATGTTTCTTTTGATGTTGACAGGCCTACCTGAAGTTTTGTGGGTTTTGCCTGATTCATACCTTGATGTACCTAATAAAGACTATGGAGGTTTGTGCTCTAAAATTTTGAATCAGATATCATGTTTTTTGGGTCCTCTCGTGATTTTAAATGAGTTTGTATCTTATATATTTTCTGAATCAATAGGTGATCTGTTTGTTGATGGAAAAGTCATCCATAGGCCACAGTACAGGTTCAATGAACAACAAAATACAAGGAACAGGCCTCGTCCTCGATATGATAGGCGCCGAGAAACAATGCAAGCAGAAAGGAGAGAACCATCACAGGCAGTGAATCAGCATAAACCTACCTCCACAGGGGAGCAGAATGCGTCTCTAGGTGTTGGGGGAGGCTATCCTCTGAATCGTGGAGGATTTCAGGGCAACAATGCATAAATAGATGAAGAATTTGGAACATGAAAATGCAATGAACCTCGGGTTTTGCATATTACTGGACAAAGATTGGTCCTCATCTTCATTTGGATTTCGGAGCATGTTTTGTCCGGGAAATGCATTTTAATCCTACTCTGCTGAGGTTTATAGATGTGAATATTGTTTATGCCTTTCTAAATTTAAGAGTGAGAGACCATTTTCCTTACAATTTAGAACTTTTAGTGTATGGATCGTTTAGGTCTATCTGTATTGGGGTTCAAATTTCTCATTCCTCGTGTTTTCCTTTGTTATTCAATATGATTTTCCTTTTGTTTCTGTGTACTTTTCCTTTACGACGACAAGAAAATCCAATCTAAAGCAATCATTAGATCTTTTCTAGCCCTTTCTTGTAACAACTTCACTACTTATGATTCTTATATCTGGAATTTGAGTTGTGCTTACAAGCACCTAGAGGCTAGACCACTCTAGAACAAGTATTTTAAGTTTCATGAGTGTTTATATACGCTTGAGTAATTTTTTTATGAGAAATGTTTGTTCTACGTCATCATTTACATTCTTTTTAAATTTTTTTTACAGATTGATGATGCATTGATAAATTGAATTATTTCGAGAGATTTACAGATAGTATCAATTTATTCATGAATTATTTCTATTTATCAACAATTTAAAATGTTTATGAATACTTTCCAAATACAAGTGTTTATGATGATGGTATTAGTGGAAGCACCTATTTTTAGGGCAGATGGATCCACCCAAGGGCCGAGGAGGGTTACTTTCATTATAAGGATGATTCATTAGTCACAGTAAAAAATACCTAATGTGAACGTTGGTTTTGTAGGATTTGAAATAATTCTTATCCATTATTTCAAAATTTACGTAGTTTTGAATCGACTTGTAGGATGCTTACAAGTCGATTTTAAATGTGTGTGTGTGTTTTTTTTATTGTGCATGTAATACTTTGTTTGGCGTCCACCACACCACCGACCACAAGTCACCGCGAACACAAGAAGACGACACTGGACTGTGCACTTCGATCAAAGATTAATTTGCCAAACTTTGCAAGCATTTATGTATCAATATTTTGTTAGAAAAAGCTAAAAATAAAAGCAATAATTCATTAATTCTCCATTTGAACAACATTATTTTGGAAAAATGTATTTTGAAATAGTAGATTGATGGGAATGTATGATTGAAAAAGAAAAAAAAAATTATTGATGTGATGAAAAACATTATTTCATTGAAGAATGTGTGGTTGAAAATAAGTAGAAGAATGATAATGAAAATTTTAATGTGTATCAAACATGGGCTAAAATTATTTAGAGAAACCAACAAAATAAAACCCTCAGGCCATGTTTGGTACAAATTAAAATCGAATTTTAATTTAAGTCAAAGTCAAACAATTAATATTAATCACATCTTTCATGGATCCCACAACTTTTCAACCACACGTTTCAAAAACTTCTATCACAATCTACTAAAAATATAATTTTAATCCCCACCAAACACCCGTTTAATCTAAATTGTCTTTTACATTTAGAGGGTGTGTGGTAAAGATTAAAATCAGATTAAAATTGAAAATATAGTCGTTATTGTTGACTTTTATTAGACGGGTGGAACCCAATAACAGCCATATTTTCAATTTTAATTGGATTTTAAGCCGTATCAAACATGCTCTTAGAATAGGCTGCCCTTGAGAGAGAGAGAGAGAGAGAGAGCCATTAAATCCTAAAAATTACTCTGCCTAACCAAATCAAATAAAAGAAACAAACATTATAAAAAAAATCTAGATTAATATTATTTACTTTAGGAACAAGAAGATTGAATAATGATAAAAAAAAAAATCAACAGATTATTTCGATGTTTAAAGAGATGAAATAAAAAAGGGGTCCACCGCTCCTACCATTTCGAGTCTCCGACTTCTCTAGAGCTTCTCGTAACAAAACTGAGACATCAACAATTTCTCTATTCTTTCGATGATGGTCGAAATTCGTAGATAAAATTAACAACAATCATGCATTGAGTTCTCGAATTCATTCATCATTTTTAAGAGGATTCAAAAATCATCAAGTCCCGAATTCATCCAAACATAATCGCTATTTTTTTCTTACTTTTACGGGAAAAAGGTAATTTTAAAAGTCCGTTTGGTACTGATTAAAATCCAATTAAAATTGAAAATATAGCTGTTATTGAATCTCACTCGTCTAATAAAAATCAACAATAACGACTAATTTTTCAATTTTAATCTCCCCCAACCGGCTCTAAATTCCTTATATAACTTTTTTCAAACATGCCAAACATACTCTTATTACAGCTCGGGCATCGATCCCAATAATCCGGTCAATTTAGAAGCCACACGTACAGATCAACATTTCCCATTTCTTTTCAACGGATATTTAAAAAATCAAACAGGAGTTCCGTTTCTTCCCTTCTCTCTTTCTCTCTGTACGCAATCCCATTAGATCTCAATTTTCTCTCACACAATTCATCAATCTGTACATGAACAATAAATATTTGTAGTATTTGTTTATTTAATGGCGTCGACGGAGCAATTGATGGGAGGCGGACCGAACTACGTCCAAATGCAATCGGAGACGGAGGCGGCGTTGCCGTTGCAGTCGATGACTTCATCGTTTTTCTCGTTTCATCATCCAAGCACTGCTGAGCCGACTCGGATTTTTGATGAGTTGCCCAAGGCTACTATTATTCAAGTATCGCGACCTGACGCCGGTGACATTAGTCCTGCCCTATTGACTTACACAATTGAATTCCAGTACAAACAGGTGAAGTATATCTCTTTGAGCTTTGTATGAGTGGTGTTATGTGCGATTGTCTGGAATTTTGCGAAGATTTTACTGGAATTAGTGGCAAGGAGAAGTTGAATTTTAGTTCTTAAAAGATCGGAATTTGGCAAAAAAAAAAAATTAATAATTTTTGTTTCGGTATTTGTTTTGACTCTATATTTTTAGCCTTTGATGAGTGTTGATATGCATATATAGGAGTAGTGGTGCGATTTTATTGGAATTGATGGCCTTGAGAAGTTGAATTTTTAGTTCTTTAAAGAGTTAAATGTTTCATACTCACTGAATTTATACCATGGTCATGCATTACTCAGTGAACTTTAAAAATATTTCAAAGCGTGTACTGAAATTTAATACATTGCACTTACTCAACATGTTTTATTAGTCATTGATCGTCTACTTTCATCACGCTTCCCTCGTGAAGAAGGTGCCCTTCTTTCCTTTTGAATTATGTTGTGACAACTCTAATATTTATATTTTGTTAGTCTTGATTAATATTATTGACTAAATCGAGAATTTCATGGATATAATTTTTATTTTTAATTTGTGTCTAAGATGCAATTGAAATAAAGAAATAATTTCTCNAAAAGAATAAAATTAAATATATGTCCTTAGTGAAATTTTTATTTGTAGTTTCTTGTATGAAATTTTTTTACTCTCAAGTGATATTTTACTTATTGGTAATTTTTTGACATATAAGTTAATTAAAATTTTAAGTTAGTATTTTTACTTATAAGTAAAGTTTATAATTATAATTTAATTATGTACTTTTAAATAATCTTGAAGTACTTTTAAATAATCTTTAAGACCGATTTTGGATCTTTTGGTGTTCGTTTGACTTTATTTTTCATATAAATTATCCATTAAATGGATATAATTCGTTACAATTGAGGATAAAATTTGTTTCCATTGCAAAAAAAAAAAAAAAAATTGCTTAGAAAACTTATTTTCAACTACACATTTTCATAATAAAATATATTATATGCAAACTCAAAACTTTTCTTTACATTTTAACAACACATTCTCCAAAAAAATCATTAATTTAAAACTCATTTTCCCCAAAAGAACTCTTTGCATCAAACAAAAGATTTATGTCAGTTTGAAGCTAGCATTCTTCTTCATCCTTAAATATAGCTTTTGACGATTAGAGAAATTATATTTTCTTGACTAATATCAATATTCTCATCTTAGATAAAGGGTCCCACTATTTAGTCGATATTTATTTTATTTTTTCAATCTAGATCGAATCTCATAGAAAATCAACTTTACTCGAAAACATTGTGAAGTTCGGTGATTAGTCGGAAGTATTTTTAAAGTTCAGTAAGTAAAACATGACGAATGTTTAAGTTTAATGACTAATGAAACATGATGAGTAAGAGATAGATTGCAACTTATTAAATTTTAGTGACCACTTTGAAACATTTTTAAAGTTCAGTGACTAATGAAAAATGACAAGTGAGTGATGGAGTGCAACGTGTTAAAGTTCAGTCATCACTTGGAAGCATTTTAAAATTTAGTGAGTAAAGCGGGACGGAGGTATAAGTTCAGTGAATAAAAAACATTTGACTTAGTTCTTAAAAGATATTGAAATTTGAAAAGAAGATTTATTTTGTTTTTGTTATTTTGGCTGCATATTAAGAGAACTAAATACAAGCGTTATTTATATTGCTTTATGTCCTCAGGTTGCTTATTTTATGGAATTTGGAAATGTGGAAGTATTTGTAGTTTTATATGTATAGAAGTGTGCAAGTTGGTGGAATTCCCAAAGAGTTTTCTGGTTGTGTAGTTTTTGAGTTTTAGCTTTTAACAGTTTGAGATTCATGATTTTTTATTTTTTTTCGTAGTTTCCATTGAACCATTATATCTAATTGTAATTGATGTATTTGCTTTGGAATTTTAAATTCAAAATCAACGAGTCTAATGCCTTCCTTTTTCTTCAGTGATGAAAACAACTGTTTCTTTAGACGAAGAAAAAAAGAAATTTCAAATTTCAATCAATTCATTATCTTTTGGTTTTAATGAAATTGCAACAAATTGACAAACGGACTGAGTACGAGTTATTCTGCAAATATTAACAGTATGTTATATATTTTATGTATAAATGCGTACCTAAGGTGTTTATATTTCCATTTTATCTGTTTCGAGTTTCCTTTCTGAAGCACTAATATCATCCCATTGTTCCATAGTTTAAGTGGCAGTTAGTGAAGAAAGCTTCTCAAGTCTTTTATTTACACTTCACTCTGAAAAAACGAGCATTTTTTGAGGAGATGCACGAGAAGCAAGAGCAGGTATTTAGGTTCACATCATTTATGTTTTTGTACTATATCTTTTCAGCCTTGAGATCATTACTTTGATGTCTAGTAATAACATTTTGTGGTGCTATATATTCAAATTAAAGTGGATATCAGTTGAATGTCCTGATTTCTGGTCTTCTGTATGGAAAGGAGCCAGAGTTCTAGGCTTAAACTACCCCTGTTGTCAATTTATATTTTTTATTTTTTGGAATATTGATCTCCATCCTTCTTTGATTTACTTCTGATGGGAAAACTTCTTCCAAAGGTTAGAGAATGGCTTCAAAATTTAGGAATAGGAGAACATGCAACAGTTATGCAAGATGAAGATGAACAAGATGACGAGGTGCTTCCTTCACGTAATGATGAGAGTGCTAGAAACAGGTGATTTTTAGTCACACGTGACTTATAGAAGAAAGTGAAATAGTTTGATTCCTGTTGTAATTGTTATTAATCTTACAGGTGGTTTTTTGTTCAGAGATGTTCCATCTAGTGCTGCTCTGCCAATTATCCGGCCAGCACTTGGAAGGCAGCATTCAATGTCAGACCAAGCAAAAGTAGCAATGCAGGGATACTTAAATCACTTTCTTGGTAATATGGATATCGTGAACTCCCGAGAGGTATTGGTTGCCTTTCTCTTGATGCTGCTATATAATTTTGAGGGTAATTTGTATTTGCAAGATCTATTGTTGTAAAACAGCATTCCTTTTTTTTAATCATTTTTTTTCAGTTCAGTAACTCTTCAAGATGTTTTGGAGCAAGAGTTTTTCTAAGTACGGAAGATATGCTCTTCATAGGTTCGGAACGAAAGTATTGGCAATATTAACTATAGTAGAAGGGGGAAATATTATCATGTTTAGCATGTACCAATTTATCTTATATCGGTCTAGATTCTTTGCTACCCTCTCTTGACTCACTACTTGAGGTCTAAGTAAAGTGCCTTCTTATCATAGTCTGTTTGGTGGCAGCTTAAATGCAAGCTGAGTGAGGAGAATAGTTGAGTAAATATTAATATTGAGTAGGAAGCCTCTAATAGGTGCACAATAGGAAAATTTCTACATGTCTTGGTAATTATTTTAGTGCAGTATTTTTTCAACAGATGTTTTTGAATCTTGTATTGCATGTCATGGTGGGAGTCTCTAAATATTTGTAACCATTGTCGTCTTTGCAATGATATATAGATATATGTACATTAGAATTGCTATAAACACAACTAGTACATAACTGTTTGCAATTTTCTTTAAATTAAGCTTCTTGTTTTAACACAAGTATCACATGGAATTTTCTGTGAATATTGGTGTAAACTGAATCTTTGTTTCTTGAGATTTACTAATGGAAAGTTTTCTTACACCAGAATCTTTGTTTCTTAAGATTTACTGCTGGAAAGTTTTCCTCCCCTGACTTTTACAGTGAACAACTGCAAATTGTAGGTTTGCAAGTTTTTGGAAGTTTCGAAGTTATCATTTTCGCCAGAATATGGTCCTAAGCTAAAGGAAGAGTATATTATGGTGAAGCATTTACCAAAAATTCTGCATGATGATGATGACAGAAAATGCTGTTCATGCCAGTGGTGCAGTTGTTGCAGAGATATCTGGCAAAAGGTAACATTGATCCTTCTTCGAAATTTTCACGCATTCAGATGTGGTCAGCTTCATGTACATGTGTCGTGTTTCATTAAGGTTGTATTTGTATTCGGATAGAACAATTGCTTTTCTATTCACATCTGCTTCTGCTTGGAAGTGGCTTACTTGGATTTTAATTATCTGTAAGTGTATTCTCTATGCTTAGTGATCATTTAAGTAGTATTGATACTATGAATGTAAGATCCTTGGTTTCTTTTCTTTCTGTTTGATGTCTCTCCAAATGAATAAATACAGAGAAGAATGGAATGCGTTCCTTACTCAGTCATGGATGGATGTGCGAGGTGTCTCTTTGGTTATCTTGTCTTTAATTTAATTTAAAAAATAATAATAATATGAGCACTGGTTCAGACATACAATTTGGAAGGGATTATGAAGGTCATTCACAAATAAAGCAGATTCAGTTTGTCATAGGCTACTATTGACTTTGTAGATAATATTTTTCCTTCAATTTGCATGCTTGTCAGTGATTTGGAATAGTCTCATTGTTTACTGGGAGTTCAGACCAAACATTTTGTGATGAATGTGGCGTCCTCGAGTAATTATTTGCGTATGTTGGAAATCTAGTGGATCATTAGGTTCATATTTTAGGTTCTGTTAACTTTTCGGCTGTTTGTAGTTGAGCATTAAATGTAAGGCTGTCAACGTTTCATATTTAGATTCCCTAAAGTTTTTAGCCTTTTGAGGTTGAGCCACTAATTCGGCTTTGGACAATCAGCGTGTCTGGCACCCAGCTCTCCTCTGAATAGATGATGGAATTAGTCTGATTTGGCTACCTTGAATTCTGATTTTCTTCCTTAAATGGATTGACCACAGGAATATACATGCAGGAATATGCGTAAAAAATTTACTTTCTATCGTGTAGCTTTATAATGAGAAGTGCTTGATCTGGATATCTGTATTTATATAATTGAATTATAGAAGTCATAAATTTTTATGCAAGTTATTTCCTCGTCTTGCTGATATGTCCTAAATATGCCTCAGCTATTGACTTGTATAAGCACTCAGTGATGCAGCAAGAAAGATGACACACGACTCTCAACCGTTATAGATCTTTTTGGGTCAACTTGTGCAACTCATGTTGCCAAGGACAACTTCCATCAGCACAAGCTGGCCAAATAATTTAGTTTTCAATAAACTTAGAATGATGATGATTCTGTCTGGGATGTATTCTATTTTGTTAGTATGTCTGACAAAAAGCTTGAGACTAGAGGATATAGCTTTATGTACTACTCTGCCTTTTGTCTTTCAGCTCGAGTGCATTGCTGTAGTCCTTTGTGCCACACTTAAAACTAAGTTACAATTTCTTCTGTGATATGCTCTCTCCCCTACCATTTTAATGCCCCAAGAATGGTATATGAATTGATTCTTACAAGCATAAGTATTCAAGTCTAATATAATCTTTTTATACATGAAGGTGTGGGCCGTATTAAAACCTGGATTCTTGGCCTTTCTCAAAGACCCTTTTGACACCAATCTTTTGGATATAATTGTTTTTGACGTTCTGCCGGCCTCAGATGGTAATGGAGAGGGCAGAGTATCCTTGGCAAAAGAAGTGAAGGATCACAATCCTTTGCGCCATTATTTCAGGGTAAGTAGCTTATAAATTCTCTTATTTTGTGAAGAACCTTTTCTGTTCTGGTGTTTTTCTTCCACTTTCAGCTAGTGCGTGGTGGTGGTGATATTATTTGTACTCTGGTAGAAACTACCTTTTGGTTCATGGCATGTGCTGAAGTCAAATAAGGTTTTTATCATTAATTTTAAACCCTTGCTCTTTCTATAAATTAATAGATCTCTGTGCTAGGTGACTTGTGGTACTCGAAGCATAAAGCTAAGAACCAAAAGCAATGCAAAAGTTAAAGACTGGGTTGCTGCAATCAATGATGCTGGTCTTCGGCCACCAGAGGGTTGGTGTCACCCTCACCGTTTTGGGTCTTTTGCTCCTCCACGGGGTTTGACCGAAGACGGTAGTCAAGCTCAGTGGTTTGTTGATGGTTGTGCTGCATTTGAAGCTATAGCTTTGGCAATTGAAGCAGCAAAATCTGAGGTACTTATCTTGAAGCTGCATATCATCAGTTTTTTATTTTTATTTTTTTTAGTTTTTTATTTTATCAAGCACGTGGACGATGACTAGTATCTCATGCAGATATTCATGTGTGGATGGTGGCTGTGCCCAGAACTGTATTTACGTCGTCCATTTCATGCTCATGCATCCTCTCGTCTTGATTATTTACTGGAAGCTAAAGCCAAACAAGGTGTTCAGGTATTTAATTCATGTAAATTTTCTATTAGTTCCTATTGTAGCATGCCTTATCTGAGTGGTCAGGGGCACACTTGCATTGGTTTCTGCTTTAAAATGTTGATTGTCTGTAAAATTGGAATGAATTTTAAGAGGAATGAACATATCAAACACATTTAGCCCCTGTTTGAACTCCATTATAATTAGTTTTTGGGAAAAAAATGTATTTTGTAATAGTGATTTTTTGAAGAATGTGTGGTTAAAAAAGAAAGGAAAGTTTTGGATTTACGCATAATATTATTTTATTGGAGAATGTTTGGTTGAAAAAAGAGAGAGAAATGCATTTTGGAATTAATGGAGCTCAAACAAGGGCTTAATACTGATTTGATTGCAGATATTTGTGTTTTTAGTAATTTACGCTAGGGATGCAATTGAGTTGAGTCAAGCTGATACATTAAATAACTCGAACAATAGTAAAGTATCCAATGCACAGCTGTGAAAGTAGGCACCAACTCATGTATCACAATTTGAATTCGTAGTCTGAAGAGTTAAGTCTTTGCTGTTGTTTCCAAAATGAATTTGCCACAACTTCCTTTGGGACTGGTCATGCTCTTCCTTGAAGAGACTGTCACTGCAATATATCATTCCCTCTTTAAGAACCATCTGGAAGGTGGACTTAGATTCCAATGAGCCGAAGACACGTTTGATCTCTCCCTCTAAAATACACTATCACCATTTTCAGCATTATTGGTGGCTTCTGTGGTGGTTGTTCTGGTGAAGGCTGCAACAGTGGCATTTGGATTCTCATTAAGTGAATGGATCATCATTTATCATAATGCAACTTGCTTGATGATTTTACTGCTAAATGATTTTTAAGTGTGTAAAGGAAACTTAAGTGGTCAGCACATGGTATCTATGTCAAACATATAAAATTAGGCAAAAAATATTCATATTATTTATGTATTTATTATGTGAATTAGAAACAAAATTCCAAAGACGAGGTCTGGAGCTCTCATTTATAATTCATGCGATAACACTAAATAAGAAATCGCTAAACTCCGTATGGTCGAAAACATAATGTCATGATGAAAACAATATTTATTTAGTTCGTGTGCTAACAATATAGGGTAAAAGGGTTTTGTGGTGTTCTGTTTGGGAGACTAGGACACATTTCTAAGTTCAGACGTTGATTTTGAAACAAACTAGAAAGATGATGAATTTGAATGGAAGTACATGCATGAACTAAGTAAGGTAGTTGTAACCGCTTTGTTTAAGCTCTTGATTTTTAGTTTTACTAGTAAAAAATGAACTATGAACTTGAAAAGAATGGAGCCAACATGATTGAGAACCCTAGAACTAGTAAAATAAGCTTAATTTCCCGTTGTCTTAAACTTTCATGTGAATAAATCCAAAGAATAGGTAAATCGCATGGCCTGTAGGTTTTTGTCAATATTATGCAATTGCTCTACCTCCTGGGTTATGTAAGAATGAAGGGAGAGGAGGTACAGCTTGCAGGCTTGTAGGGGTAGGTTGTGGTTATCAAAACAGCAGCTGAAAAGATGACTAAGAATAGTTGGCTCAAGTATTTTATGACAAGCGTGAGTAGCTCCACTTGCATCCCTACTAATGGCTACCGTTTAGATTTATTATGGTAGTGTTTTGGAAATTTTTGTTGCAATAACCACGTTTCAAACGATACAGTGCTATGGCTGTCAAATTTACATAGCCAGGTCGTTGGACTAGCTTTTGGTCACTCTTTCTGATTAATTATTGAATGTTATCCTCTTGTACATAAATCTAATACTTGTTTTAATTATGTTTCTTTACGGTCAGAAATTAAGGTACGGAGTAATAAATTTAGACTATATGGCGTTGGCTTTAGCATAGGAATCTTTCTTTTCTCTGCTTTATGTGCTAAGGCTTTAGCATAGGAAGCTTATGACTTAACTATCATCTCTATTGAACAACTCAACACCAAGGTTTTTTATTTGTTGGCACTATCTTTTCAGAGGATTGATGTGAGACTTATCAGCGCATTTCTTTCTTTCTGAAAATTCATTATTCATTGGTTAGCCATGATATCCAATATAATACATTTTCTTGTTTTTGTTAAAGAATATTTTTCTATACCATATTTGAGTCGCTTGAATATTTTATGGATTATATTTACCTTATCCTTGCAGATTTACATTCTTTTGTACAAAGAGTTTGCTCTTGCACTCAAAATTAACAGTGTCTATAGCAAGAGAAAGCTTCTAGACATTCATGAGAATGTCAGAGTACTTCGCTATCCTGATCATTTTTCTAGTGGGGTCTACTTGTGGTATGAGAAGGCATTTCTTGTATTTCCTCTGTTTTTGTTTTGATTATCATTTGTTAATCAAACAGAAGTTTGTCCATGATGATGTCATGTCTACTCGTATACAGGTCCCACCATGAAAAAATTGTCATCGTTGATCACCAGATATGTTTCATAGGAGGACTTGATCTATGCTTTGGCCGTTATGACACGCCTGATCATAAAGTGGGAGACTATCCTTCTGTTATATGGCCTGGCAAGGATTATTACAACCCAAGGTATGTTCTACTTCTTCTTGTTGAATATAGTGATACAAGAATTTGTCATTTTAGTGTGCTCCTAACTATTTTTTGTTGAGAATCAAGCTTAAGAAAATGCTCCTCTCTGATCACTTGTCACTAATCTTGATTTTTAGTTGATTGTATCCTATTTGATCTGCTCTAATTATTAGCAAAATATTTAACAAATAAACCTCTAGACGGTTTGGTAACTGACAGTAACATGTGAGGCAATCGCGATCATTTGTCAACATGAATGCTGTCACGTGCTTTGTGAATTTGTCAGTTGTATTAGTCATATTTTTATATATTACTGTCAGACTATACTAGGAATTTGCTTCCTTGCATTTTTTAGTTCAAATTTTGAAAAGAGTTTCTTCTAAACAATTGCAAAATGCTTCACATGATACGAAATTTCAGGGAATCAGAACCAAACACATGGGATGACACGATGAAGGATGAACTAGATCGAAGAAAATATCCGCGGATGCCATGGCATGATGTGCACTGCGCCTTTTGGGGACCGCCTTGTCGCGATGTAGCCAGGCACTTTGTGCAGCGTTGGAACTATGCAAAGGTTGATATCTTTGTTGGAATTATGAGTTGTAAACCTATGATTGTCATGTGATTTCACATTGTTACTCAATTTTCCAGAGAAATAAAGCTCCCAATGAACAAGCAATTCCACTACTCATGCCTCAACACCACATGGTTATACCCCATTATATGGGAAAAAGCAGAGTGTTAGAGATTGGGAATAAGACTACTGATGGAAATCATGAAGACGTGAAAAGACACGATTCTTTTTCCTCTCGATCATCCTTTCAGGATGTACCTTTACTTATTCCTCAAGAGGCAGATGAGCAGGATATTGTAATGGGAGACTCAAATCTGAATGGGTTTAATTCTGGACATGATCTCCAGGTTCAGCCAAGCAGGGTCAGCAGAAGCCCTTTCTCTTTCCGCAAACCCAAAATTGAACCATTAATTTCGGATATGCCAATGAAAGGTTTCGTTGACGAATTTGACACCTTTGATTTCCAGAGGGAGTTGTCCCATGTAACACAGCCTGGCTCAGCAGTTTCAGAGAAAGAATGGTGGGAAATGCAGGAACGAGGTGACCACGTTGTTTCTCCAGATGAAATTGGACAGGTCGGCCCTCGTGTTGCATGTCGCTGCCAGGTAAGCTTTACTTCTTGCAGTGCCTAATTGTCTTTGTTTTGACAAGGTGCTAAATTATCCTCTTTAAAGTCTCTGATAAAGTTTACTATTGTAGTCACATTTACTTTATTTAGTTATTGGTTTAAGTGCTTATAGGCACGGAGTCCTACGGAATGTGTGGATAATAAGTGGTATTAAGGTTGTAGGTCCTACTAAATGGTGGATATAAAGTTTGTTTAACCAGCTTACAAATGTGAAATTGTCACATTTAAATTATTTACCAAGCGTAAAATTTTATACTTTTGCCATATTTTATTTTCGTCTGTGGACATGATCTTTGACTACTTATTTGCTTACAACTGTACTGAAGAATTTGAAAAAAAAAAAAAAATATGTTCGCGTCTTTTATATGTGTGCTTAAGAAAGAAACTTTTGGCACAAGAAATTTACAAACTATTCATGTCTGCGCATTTACCTTATCTGTCTAGCACTATTTTGTTTTGCTGCTTGACAGCTTTTGCGTAGGTGCTTCAGATAATTTATTTCTGTGTTTAGTTTGCAAAATATCTCGCTCTTATGACCTATGTATGATTCTCAGGTTATAAGGAGTGTGAGTCAGTGGTCTGCAGGAACAAGCCAAATTGAAGAAAGTATACACATTGCTTATTGTTCACTGATTGAAAAGGCTGAACATTATGTTTATATCGAGGTCTGTAATAAATATTTTTTCCCAAGTCTTAATTTCAGTGATATTACTTTTTGTCCATAAGATTATACATTTATGTTGGAAGCAATGTAGCGAGTATGTCCAATATCTTATAATGTGTGCACAGAACTATATTTCACGTTTTATAAAAATGCAAGTACACAA
Organism: Fraxinus nigra; assembly: GCA_903798295.1. NCBI lineage: Eukaryota > Viridiplantae > Streptophyta > Magnoliopsida > Lamiales > Oleaceae > Fraxinus > Fraxinus nigra. Next base: position 9,760 of record CAIGRH010046371.1, on the reverse strand, counting down.
TTATCAAGCACACAAACACCGTGGAATTTAGGAAGACTCCTGCCGATAGATTCAAACGCATAGCATAGGAAACAGCAAAAACCCTGAAACAGTCCCATTTGTAATGAAGTGGCTGACTCATAACCAATGTGCATCCTGGCATCTTTGACCATTTATCTTATTATGCAACCGCAAGTTATAAGTGCACCACAATCTTATATCTAAGCAAAGTATAAATTCTCGCCATGCATATCCTGACGTTTTATCAAAAAATGCACCCACTAAGTCTGGTATTGTAGAACTGATAAATTATAGTTCTAATGATTGAATTGAATATACCTGCTCACTGATACCTAGACTGGAAAGTAAATATAAAAATGCTTCTTGTGGCTTGTGATCAAGGAAAAATCATTTGTTTGAATGAATTCATAAGACAGATTCCAAAGAGAACGTGATAAGATGGCTAATTCTACAAGTTCATGGCAACTTGTCATATTGGAACTTGGAGATACACAGTGAATACTATTTGGTAGAGGAAGGAAGCATGAAAAGGCAAATAAAAAGAAATTATAAATTGGACTAACGAGATAATCCTGATGGTGACAACTGAAATCTTTTAATTAAGGTCGTCGTGTATCTTCTTAAACTGATTTGCCAATAATTTGCATCATTATTGTTTAAATTTGTTTTCCTTCTTTGTTGGATTCTTTTAGGCTCTAAAAGTGGGAAGGATTATTTCTCCTGATATATATTTAATGTGCAATTTTTTTCCAGAATCAATTCTTCATCTCAGGTCTAGAAGGAGATGAAATCATACGTAATCGTGTTGTAGATGCATTATATAGACGTATTGTGCGAGCCCACAATGAGAAGAAGTGCTTCCGGGTTATCATTGTGATACCTCTTTTACCGGGCTTCCAGGTACTGACACTTCTTTTTGGGTAATCTTTCAGGAATTGCAGAAAGTATTTTTATGTTATTGACTCTGTTATATTTAATTAGGGTGGTGTGGATGATGCTGGTGCTGCATCTGTCAGAGCTATTATGCATTGGCAATATCGAACAATATGCAGAGGACCTAATTCAATATTACATAATCTTTTTGATCTTGTTGGGCCCAGAATGCAAGATTATTTATCTTTTTATGGTTTGAGAGCATATGGCAGACTTTTTGATGACGGTCCGGTGGCCTCTAGTCAGGTATACTTGCTATTTTCATATAGACCTCCAATGCATACGGCCTCTACCTTGATCATATCATGTAGTTCCTGAATCATAGGTATTCTTTGATAATGTGACTTCAGTAGCTTAAACCTTTAGTGTAGTCAGTCACTTGTTTAACCTGCCAGGTGAATGTTGTGGGCAGTTCTTAACATCTTTACAGTAAGTTTGTAGTGAAGTCTACCCTCAGAACAATAAAATATATTCCCTAGTGTCCAGAATCTTGAGAGAAAATTGTTGTTTGTTTAGTCATTAACAGTAATTATTGTTGGAATAAAATTGTTAGCACACTCGTAATTTGTAAAAAAGAGGAAACTTCTCTATATTTTTCAATAAATATTACAACCTAATTATACACTTTTATATTACAAGAATGAGAGTAAAAAAGGAAAACAAATTACTTAAAATCTTCTAAGAAATCTCCTAAAATCAATATCCTAATTCCAACATCTAAATATACAATGTTAATTATGGTAGGTGAAATATTTATTATAATTTCGAGATTTCAACACTCCCCTTCAAGTTGAATGGTAAATGTTGATCATATCAAACTTGTGAATGAAATCGCTGGATTCCTGTTGCGGTAGTCATTTGGTGAAGATATCCGCAATTTGTTCGTGTGTGGAAACATATGTCATACAAATAGTCCCTTTTTCCACATTTTCTTTGATGAAATGTCTGTCCACCTCTACATGCTTAGTTCGATCATGTTGGACTGGATTGAGAGAGATGATGATGGCCGCTTTATTATCACAATATAATTTGATTGGAAATTTTATTGTAACATGAAGCTCTTCTAGTAGTTTCTTCATCCACGGTACTTCACATATTCCTTGAGTCACTGCTTTAAACTCGGCTTCAGCTAGCTATTACATTTTTTTTTTTTGCTTCTCCATGTTATCAGATTTCCCCATGCAAACGTGCAATATCCGGTAGTAGACCTTCGGTCTTCTGTGGAACGTACCCAATCTGCATCTGTGAAAACTTCTACGTCTCTCCTTTCACCTTTCTTGAAGAATAGCCCTTTTCCCGAGGATCTATTCATATATCTGAATATCTTGTAGACCGCTTCTAGGTGACTTTCCTTTGGAGAGTGCTTATGTTGGCTCACCATACTAACTGCAAATACAATGTCAGGTCTAGTTTGTGATAAGTATATTAGTTTACCTACTGATCATTGGTATTTGTTTGTCTACTGGATTCTTGGTATTCTTCTTTTTCTTTCCCACATCAACAGGTGTATCACTTGGTTTACATCCAAGCATCCCACTTTCGGTAAGGAAATCAAGGACATGTTTCCTTTGTAAGACGCTAATAACCTTTCTTGACCTGGCTACTTCCATACCTAAGAAATATTTCATTTGTCCCAGATCTTTCACTTCAAATTCAGTGGTTAGGCTCTTCGTTAGTCTTTCAATCTCCACTATGTTGTCTCTTGTTAAAATTATGTCATCGACATATACAATCAAGATTGTTTTAGTCCCATCTTCAAATTGTCGGAGGAATAGAGTATGATTTGATTGCCCGTGTTGGGATTTTTACCTTTTCAATACTTTTGCAAGTCGGTCAATCCATGCTCTTAGTGACTGTTTGAGCCCATATAATGAATTCTTGAGCTTACATGTTTGATTCTTTTCATTTATTCTGCTAAAACCTGGTGGTAGTGTCATGTAAACTTCTTCCAATTTTTCATTCAAAAATGCATTTTTAATGTCCAATTGTTGAAGTAGTCAATCTAAATTTGCCGCTAATGATAAAGGTACTCAAATTGTATTTAGCTTTGCCACATGTTTAAATGTCTCAGTGTAATCAATGCCATAGGTCCATGTGTATCCCTTAGCAACCAACCGAGTCTTACATCATTTTACTGTCCCATCAGCTTTATATTTTAAGTTAAAGACTCATTTGCACCCAATTGGTCTTTTTCCTTTAGGCAGATCCATCACCTCTCAAGTTTCATTTTTTTTCCAATGCTCGCATCTCCTCCATTACCGCCGCTTTCCACTTTGGAATGTCTAAAGCCTCCCGAATATTTTTTGGAATTTCAGTACTATCCAGGTGAGGTGAAACTGCAAAACTTGTAGATAGAGCATTATAGGACATTTATAGGACATGAATTTTGAAATAGAGTGAAGAGTACACAACTGGGTTTGTTTTCTAGAGTGTGATGGGTAGATTAATATCTGATGATCCTGGGACTTCTGGAGCTATCATTAGTTCCAACTCTCTTGGTGCCTCGAGTGCGAGGTTCTCTTTGTGCCTTACTTTTGGTTCTCTTGAATAAACAAGCGTTTCATTCGTCACTCTATTTTTCTATATCTTCTCCTTGTTTCAAATTTCCATTTATTAATGGAATAGAAGAACTAGGTGGTGTAATAATTTCAGTAATGGGTTTTGGAACAGACTCCTGAGAGAGAAGATTTAAGTTGAAGTACCGATCTTCACTTGGATTCTTCCCCTGAAGAGAGGTTTTTTTGGAAATATGGAGCGTTTTCAAGGAATGTGACATCGAGACTTACAATGACTTTCTTGGTGGAAGAGTCATAACACTTGTAAGCCTTTTAAGTAAGAGAATATCCAAGAAGAATGCATTTAGGCCCTGTTTGAGCCAAATTATTGTAGAATGATAATGAAAATGAAAAATATAGCAGTTATTGGGGCCTACATAAGAGATAGAAAATTTGAATTTAAATATTGATGTGATGGATAACGGTCATATTTTTCATTTTAATGAGATAATAATGTAGATCAAACGGGAGCTTAATTGCTCGAGGATCTAGTTTATTTAAATGATTGACATGGACGATACAACCAAACACTTTGAGGGATAGGTTAGAGATGAGCCGTGAGGTTGGAAAGAATTTTTGAAATATTTGATGGGGTGATTCGAAGTTTAGAGTACGACTAAGCATTCTGTTGATTAGATAAGTGGAAGTTAGGATAGCATCTCCCCAGAATCCCTTTGGCATGTTTGTAGTAAACAATAAGGCCTAGCGACCTCTAGAAGATGTCTATTTTTCCGTTCAACATTCCAATTTTGTTGAGGAGTTTCGACACAAGAACTTTGATGGATTATCCCATGTTTTTGAAGGTAATCTCCCAGAGTTTTGTTGAAATATTATGTGCCATTGTCTGTGCGCCGAATTTGAATGTGTGTTTGTATCATAGAGTGAAAATTGATAAACACGAACCGAACATCAGATTTTTCTTTTAACAGATAAATCCAACAAATCCGAGTATGTTCGTCAATGAATGTAACAAACCACCTCGAGTGAGTCCGATTAGGAATTCTTGAAGTACCCCATACATCACTATGAATAATGGTGAATGATTTTGATGGTTTATATGTGAATTTTGGGAACGACGTTCTTTGATGTTTTGCAAGTTTACAAAACTCGCATAAAAAATTGACGAGCTTTTTATTCAAGAAAATGGTAGAAAATACACATTTCAAATATTGAAAATTAGGGTGTCCCTAAAATGCCATAACATAATTTCACTATCATTAAAGACAAATGCAGAATCACAAATTACAGTTTTACTCTGCTTACACATATCAATCTCATCAAAGTACTAGAGTCCCTCACACTCATTAGCACTGCCAATTGTCTTCCTTGATGAACCACAATGTGAAAGAAGGAATTTAGCGGTCAATTTGAGTTTTTGTTTTCAATTGGCTTATAGATAGCAAATTACTGGATAAATTAGAAACATGAAGGACAAATTCTAAAATTACAGAGTAAGATATTTGAATACTCCCTTTTTCCTGCAGCAGATGAGAGCGAACCATCTATAATTTAACTTTGAGATTACCCGCACAAGTTGAATATGATGGAAAAAGATGGTGGGAGCTCGTCATGTGATCAGATGCTCCCGAGTCAATAATCCATGGAGTTTTAAATTGAGTGGCAACTTTTAAAGCTCTTACCATTTGGAGAAGATTGACAAGATGTTTGACTGAAAATATTTTGTAGAGTTGCTCTATCTGTTCAGGATTGAATGCACTGTTTGAGGTAGGATTTTTATGGTCGACCGTGGCTTGGTAGCCACGATTTTTATTATTTTGCCTTGGTTTCAATCGATCGGTTTTCCATGCAAATCCTAGCAGGTATCTTCTTTGTGCCCTGGTTTATGACAATGTTCGCACCAAGGTCGCCCCTTTTGTTGCTTGTACCCAGCCTCTTTATTGCACCCTTTGAATAGAAGCCCATAATTCCAGGCCCGTTACTAAAATTCACGGCAAGTCCATTTCTTGCAGTGTATCCTAAATTTCATGGCTTTGTTTCAGACATATAACCCTGTTTAGGCCCAAATTTAGGAAAGTCCATTATCCTTTATCATTAAGGCCGACACCTCCTCTTCAACAGGCCCAATTTTTTCACTGTTCAGCATCACTTTCCTTCGATTATCTCCACAGTGAACTTCTGTGAACACCTCTCGCGTCGAAGGCAAAGGTTTCTGGCCATGAATTCTTCCTGTGACACCATCTAGGTCACGATGGAGTCCGGCCAAAAGTTCATAAACCCATTCGCTCTCTAATTTTTACTTGTAGCGTGCACAATCACCTGGGCAGTCCCATTCTTCCACGCTCAAATCGAGACCTTGCCACAGTACCACCATTTCCATGTAGTAGTCGGGGACCTCCCTATCACCTTGCTTCATTTGCCACAATTTTGACTTGATTTCAAAGATTTGGGAAGCGTTCTCAAAATCAGAATAAGTCTCTCGGACGGCATCCTAAACGTCTTTTGCCGTTGGTAGAAATAGGTACGTTTTCCCTATGGAGGGCTTCATGGAGTTTACCAGTCACGACATCACCAGAGAGTTTTTCTGACTTGCACCTTTGCAAGCGGGCAATGTCAGTTGAGGCAGGCTTCTTCGCTTCACCAGTCAGGTACCCCAATTTCCCCTTTCCGTCGATCACTAGTTTGATAGATTGGGCCATTCTCTAAAGTTTTTCCCTTTTAATTTCTCCACCGTGAGTTGGAATGGTGAGTTGTCGATTCCTCCGGAACCCATTGTGGGGATGGCTTCTGTTTCACCATCGTGAGATTCAGAGGTAATTAACCCCTTGCTAATGTCGTCAGTTTCTTCTATTAGACTAAGGTACGGCCTGACTCTAATACCATGTAAAACAGAGGAAACTTCTCTATATTTTTCAATAAGTATTACATCCTAATTATACACTTTTATAGAACAAGAATGACTGAATGAGGGTTAAAAAAGCAAAAAACAAATTACTTAAAATTTTCTAAGAAATCTCCTAAAATCAATATCCTAATTCCAACGTCTAAATATACATCGTTAATTATGGTAGGTGAAATATTTATTATAATTTCGAGATTTTAACATAATTATTGTTGGGAAGAAAAGTTATTGACCACACGCCAAGGGAAAATGTGACTTTTTTGGTTGTTGACTTGCAAGATTCCTTGGGATGCTAAATTGTTTTTTGAAGGATACCGATCTAATAACCATAGGCAAAATCCATGCCAAGAAAAGTTCATTGATGAAGATTACTATATCGCTGAATATTAGATATTGGAGAGTAACCAAATATCCACTTGGTCGGTCCATTTATTGGTGAAATCTTGCACGAGTTAAGTTACTTATTTGTGATACAAATAAAAATGTTACTAGGATTGCTTTAGAGCTTCAACATTTAGAAATAACTTGATATGATTAAATAAAAACCACATTTTTGTACACGCAACCCGAGTTTTTCATGATAGGCTCCAGTTGTCACTTGGTGCTAAAGGAACTACCGAAGGACTAAACAAGAAAATCAGGCTGAAGTAGAAAGAAATTCTACTTCCCTGACACGTCTGTTTGATGGATAAACTTTATAAAGAGAGTAGTAGACGTGGTAGTAGTCAGTTACTGAAATTTATGTAAAATTATGATTTCCTCCATATGCCTGCAATTTTTGCGGCACAATCTTTGCTGGATTTTATTCCTGCGGGATGGTTTGAAATAATAGATGTTACACAAAAATGCAGGACAGATTAGTTTCCTTTCTTTTGTTCCCCTTCTGGTTAAAGGGAAGGGACGGATTTGTTTATTTACATCATAAAATAATAGATATGTTTCAGAGCTTGTGTCGTATTCATATTCTTGGAGTATTAATATTCCTTTTGTTTCCTCAGGTGTACGTTCATAGCAAGATCTTGATAATCGATGACCATACAACTTTGATTGGCTCAGCCAATATCAATGACAGAAGTTTACTTGGATCTAGAGATTCTGAGGTATGCCTAAAATTTTAACTGAAATGCTTAAATTAATATTTCGGCATGGCTAGCTTGTATCATATGGCATAGCTACTTTCTGATTGTCGCATGGATGCAATTTTTACAGATTGGTGTGCTTATTGAGGACAAAGAATTGGTTGAGTCTTGCATGGGAGGCAAGTCGTGGAAAGCTGGAAAATTTGCATTGAGTCTTCGCCTTTCATTATGGTCCGAGCACCTTGGTCTCCATGCAGGAGAGGTTGTCTAGAATACCCTGCTTTTATTACTGCAAAGACATATTTAATAGGAATGAGATTTGTAAAATAAATAATTTTTTGATCTAACTAGCTAATTTTTTTCCTTTTAGGTTGATCAAATAAGAGACCCAGTGATTGATTCGACCTATAAGGATATATGGATGGCTACTGCAAAGGTGAGAATTGTACAATGCTGCGACAATATTAAACTTCTGATTCTTTTGCTAGAAATAGGTCTAGCCAAAAGCGTCATTTGAATATTTTACTTTTTCTTTTTGAGCGTGGCTAGACTTGAAAAAGTTTACTTGTACGTTAATTTACTTTGGGAGGGCCATAATGCTTAAAACATATGATTTCACATTATATTGCATGTGATTTGAGGCTTCTCCTTTTCGAATATGTGATTGACAGACAAATACGATGATCTACCAAGACGTTTTCTCTTGTATACCAAACGATCTCATACATACAAGGTACAACGCAATCCTTAAATTTCTTTTCCCATTAACATTCCTGTAGTTAAACTTGTGTGATTGCTTCCAGGGCTTCACTCCGACAATGTATGGCATTCTGGAGAGAAAAACTCAGCCATACTACCATTGATTTAGGAATAGCCCTGAATAAGTTAGAATCGTACGAAGATGGAGACGTTAAATGCACGGATCCCATGGAGAGATTAAAGTCTGTGAAAGGACATCTTGTTTCTTTCCCAATGGATTTCATGTCCAAAGAAGATTTAAGACCTGTATTTAATGAAAGTGAGTACTATGCCTCACCTCAAGTGTTTCACTAAGTATCAATTTTGGATTGAGAAAAGGACACGGCATTGTGAGAAGCTGAGTGTATTTTCAAGGGACGGTCCCGGTCGAAGAAATAGTTACATGTTCTATGGTTGTTGGGGAAGGTTGTATATGTTAATTTGGTGTACAAAGTCGTGAAAGGCCAAACATGAAGAGACAATAAGCAATCATTCTTAGGAGTAACATTTTTTTGGCTCCTTGTTTGAATCTATACCATATATTCTCTTTGCATCAAGAAGTCATTTCTTGGACAAATTAATACGATACAAGTCTACAACACGTCTCTCTTCTTTATTTTGTACAATGTGGTTAATCTAGTGTACCGTGTATACATATTTTCTTTTCGAGACGATCCAAGTGTGGGCTTTAATCAAATTCTTGTAGAGGTTCAGTCACAGCATCAAATCCTGCAGACCTATAACTTTGGACTTTGAAGCATAATGATCTTATTGCTTATCACTATCAGCAGCAATCTTCTTGTTTTATTTTCTATAATAACGAGTAGGGCTATTAATCGTTTATTCATATGATAATAAGTAAAAATTGTGATGCGACCCTCGTATTAAAGTTCTTCCCGCTACTCAAGTAGCTTCCCCGTCCCCACGTATGGCTCAAGAGGCCTTGCTAGTCTGCTACCCGATGGTGCAAAGGGGAGCAACTGTCTGCAACATTTTCAATTTTTTAATTTTTACCCTCCGTTTAATGTGCATTATTGTAAAATGAGAATGAAAAATATAGTCGTTATTGGGTCCTATACAAGATATAGAAATTCAAATTTGAAGACTTGATTTGATGTATAACAGTCTTATTTCTCATTTTTAGTAAATTTGTATGAGAACGAACGGAGGCTTAATTTACGAAGAGATTTTGAATTTTAATATATTTTGCTCCATCACTTCACCTATTTGAAATTCTGGGCTCCTTTCACTTCTAATGTATGTCCTGACATCAAACTTCTGCACACAAACTCCATTAAAACACAACTTCATAAAATTAGAATACGAGGATCATATGACTATTTAACACAAATTTGATTCTTTGAACAGTTTTGGTAACTATGACAAAACTTTAAGGATCAACTTGCTACTTAAAGCTATAGGTTGAGGACTGGTGAAGAAATTTTCAAAGATAATGATGAGTTCATACAACTCGCATATATAGTCGACCTACAAACAAAAGCTTTCATCTTCACCTAAAGGTACCTCTAAGGGGCGGACCCAGCATCTGGCCAGTCCCCGCGGCCGCCCGTGCTGGGTCCGTCGGGAGCTTGAAG
>CAIGRH010046248.1:0-12766 GCA_903798295.1 Fraxinus nigra | reverse complement strand
TATTATTTAGCCCTTGTTTGAGCCCAATTTTATCAAAAAATAAATTTTTTTCAAAATTTATTTTCAACCACACATTATCCAATAAAATAACTTTACACGTAAATTATTATTATTATTATTATTATTATTATTATTATGTTTTAACCACGCATTCTTCAAAAAATATTATTCCAATATACATTCTTTTTCTCAAAATGGGGCTCAAACAAGGTGTTAATCAACATGAAACTTATCAACTAGTTATTCATTCACGTGTGGTTCTCAAGATGATTTATTTTGGCAAAAATATTCACAAATGCATTATCAACTCTTACACTTGAGAAGTTGATTGACAAAATATACAAATCTCAAATAGTATTATTATGAGGAGGAGTACAAATGTATCAAACTCTTTTTTTCTTGATCGATATTTTTTCATATTGAGTTTTCTAACATTGTTTTTTTAATGAGACAACTTTCATAGCATATTTAAAATAATAATGTACTCTTTTTCTTTTACTAGAATGTTTTTCAATAAGATTTTAATGACACATTGTTTTTGTGTAATGGATAGTTATGGATACTCCTAATCTATAAGACATTTACCATAAACATAACTCTATGGTTTTACATACACTGGTATGTTACAAATTATATATGGAACTCGTGAAGAAAATGAAATCTAGAAATTTTCTTCATTGGACCATCATGCTGACTACGATCAAACATGGATAGATGAATATCTTGTATGAAGATAGTGGCATTGGAGATATTGTGCACAAGGTCCGAGTGACTTGATACCAAGGAGAGTAGATGTACTCTTTTTCTTTGGTTCAGGTTTTGTCCCATTTAATTCTTCTCATTTTAATAAGGCAACATTTTAGCACTCCAATTTTATTTATAATTAATTATAATTTTTTCCTAACATTGGGTATTTTTTAGTCACTAGATTTTTGTAAAATAAGATTCTTAACGAGACAATTTTTTGTATATATAGTAATTCAAGGAAGAGCCGTAAAATTATTAGATTTTGATGATTGATTATTTAGTCTTATCACAATATCCAGATAATAATTTTACTTTCTCTATACAAATGTATCTTGATCAGTTTGTAATTCTCATTGAATTTTGTTATGCATGGATTAAATAGAGAAATTTTTAACTCTCTTTATTTTATTTTCTTCTCGTCTCCTTTTCTTATTTTTTCTTAATTTCATAACACAGATTAATATAAAAGTACAATAAACAGATGATAGTTGCATATTAAATCAAGAATAAGTTGTTGTTGCTTTGAATCCACAAAGCGGGAGTTAGGGCATCGGGGGATCAAACGTAGATCTCAAAATTTGCAAAGATATTATTAAAATCGAAGAACTGGTAAATTTTCAATAAATTCGATGATTTAATCGATTCTTAATAAGGTCAATTGCAATTTGATCACTGATAATGAACTGGACTAATTAACCGGTCGATATTGGGATTGGACCAATCGGATTGTCCGAATTTATTGATTTAATAATTGTGATTATATCATAAGATCTTATAATTTTTACAATGGTTTAGGTAACTTCTGAAATTAGAATCAAATCACTATTATGTTAGATCATCTCCAATGTGAGCGCCAAAACACCAAAATGGTGCAAAATTTGGTGCATACTTGTGCACCAAAACGGTGCAAAATCCAATTTGTCCTTTTTTTTTTTTGTGAAAATGATGATTAGAGGGTATTTGTGTCATTTGTATAATAATAATAATAATAATAATAATAATAATAATAATAATAATTATTATTATTATTATTATTATTATTATTATAAAGGATATTATTAGAATTATTATTATTATTTGCATTTCAATTAAATTTGAAATGTTTAAAAAAATATTTATTAATGAATTTAATATTTTCCTTAATTTAACGTAATTACTTATTTAGTAATTTATATATTTCTAAAAATAAATAATATTCTTAATAAATAAATTACTAAGAATAAAAAAAGAGAAGAAAATGATTAAACAATGTTCATTTGATGTAAGTTTNAAAATAAATGTTAAATGTTAAAAATAATAATTACTCAATTAATTAAAATAAGAATAAAAAAAATTAAAATATAACTAGTTGCAATGATATTTTGACTTCATATTTAATAATTTAATATGTTTTAATAATATATTTATTAATGAATTTAGTTTTTTTTCCTTAATTTAACGTAATTATTTATTTAGTAATTTATATATTTCTAAAAATAAATAATATTCTTAATAAATAAATTACTAAGAATAAAAAAAGAGAAGAAAATGATTAAACAATGTTCATTTGATGTAAGTTTTGGTGTAATGGTTGGAGATGAATTTTAGTTTGGTGTAAAGTTTAGTGCAAAATTTGGTGTAGCGCTGGAGATGACCTTAGTAACCATCATAAAACCAAAATTTTATAACAGAGGATTCATTAATATATAGGAGGTATCATGGAATTCACAGTTTTTCTAACACAATTTCTTTCGGAATGCACATACACTACTAGTTCACGACCTAAATAGTAAACATAACAAAAAACTACACTTTATTTCCTAATAAAATGGTCCGTGCCTCGCACATTGTAGCAGACTCCCATGTAATCTTCTTGGGGGAGTATTCTTTTTGTGCAGAAATAATCCACTGGGGCAAGCGATGCTATGAAATTGAAATGGCGTAGGGATCAGTTTGCTCAATTTTAAATGTTGAAGACAAGTTGCTACAAACACTATAGGATGTGGACGAATTCTGAAATTTTTCTAAAATAGAATAGTCCAGTCATAGATTAATGTTACTTTAGGTTTCAAAAGTCGTTTATTGCTCAAAAAAATACAACCGCCCCACCTTTCAGTCTCGTTGATTGTTGGGATTGTTTATCAACTGACCCCAAAAGAAAAGCATAATATATAACAGACACGATTGTGCATATAAGAGCATCGTTAAGAGACTTTGAGATACTTTTAAATATTTTATTTGAACAATTTTAAATGACGTCTTTTATTAATGGAAAAATATAAGCAGATTCTACGGGGCTTCTAATTTAAAAAAAAAAATGCAAATTACAAGGTGGAGAGATGAAGCCCCCCCAGAAACATCTATCAATGGTTTTGGGCAGGCAATGGGCTCCAAACCACACAGTAAGCACAGACACCTAATACGGAAAAACCTGGCATCATCCAATAAAATAATCTTAATCCGACTAAGAATTGGGGTCCAACGATAATGCACAGTGGATAATTCAAGAAATCTTGTTTATATAATGGGATCACGTATGCACTTTATTCTTGTGCCTTACTCTCTTCTGCGGCAATAGCCAACATTCTTCTGAGAAAAGAGAAACTCAAGAAACATAATTAATGGCTAAGATCTCTGGCAATTTTGCCATGGCGTGTATACATGTAGCGATTCTATTTGTATATGTCATGACAGTAGCAAATGCTGCAAGGGTGATGCCTCTACACCCTTATACGCAGGAACAAGAAAAGCCCATCTCCAATATCTTTGATACTTCCAAGTATGGTATTTTACAGCTTGGCAATGGCTTGGCCAAGACTCCTCAGATGGGGTAATAATTTTCCCTTTATTTTGATTTTTGACTTTTTTTTGGAGAGTATAAAGATTAATTCTTGTAGGGTTAAATTTGAGCAAGTAATAGGGGTTTTGATTCAAGATTTTCTGAATAAATAGATTTTCATTCGTCAAAATGGATAAATTGTTAATATAGATATGAAGTTTAAATACTAAATTTAGGAAATTGCACCTGCATCTGATTTTTTATGATCCTTAATACTGAGCCGGTTTATAGTCAATTTATGTCGAAATTCCAGATGTTATGTAGTTATAAATAATTTGATTTGATTATTTTGGGTGGCAGATGGAATAGCTGGAATTTCTTTGGCTGCAATATCGATGAAAAAGTTATCAGGGAAACAGGTTCTGCCTTTGCTTTGTTGTGATTGATCTTCATAGTAATAGAAAGGCTTGTCCCCTTATTATCGTCGATTGATAGATTGTTTATTAGAAGTCAAAAATATGAAAATACGAGCATAATATAATCCCTGAGTATTTCATTTTCTTTAATCACAAACATGTACTACTTTGTATTCATTGTGGTTGATGAATAACAGATTATCACTAGGCGGCTGGTATTCACAATCGATCAAGTAAAAACTTAGTCAAGTTATTATAGTGCATAATTCTATGTTTTTGGGCTTAGTTACACATATTAAACAATCTTTTATGGATCTTTCCTGCTGTCTGATACTAGAAGTAAAGAGTTCTTTTGAATCCAATGAATTTTCTTGCATCTATGTTGTTATGCATAGTTCTTTCTTTACATTTTCTGTTTTCTACATGAGAGCTAATGTTTTCTTACCCTTTATTTGTTCCCTGAAAAAAGAATAACTTTTATTTTGCTCTTCAACAGCTGATGCACTTATTTCAACTGGTTTGGCCAATTTAGGCTATACTTATGTGAATATTGGTAATCAACTGATCTGTTTCCCTAATAGTTTCACGTCAAAACTTGGGCATGTGCTTATGTACTCAATATCTTGAATTGCAGATGATTGCTGGTCCGAGCCATCACGGGATTCAGATGTAAATTTCTAGATCGATAACTTTGCTTCATTGTGATCCTTATACCATTAATTTCTAGTCTACAATAGATCTTCTCTGTATATGTGATGCAATTTTTACCCCTTCTAAAAAAATCTCCCTGATTTTCCTTTCTATTAGCTTGCTGGCTGAAAGACCAGAAATTGTTATGTTTCGTATTATGCTTATTCTTACTAAAGCTTGACTGCTTGTGCAGGGTCAACTAGTTCACGACCCTAAGACGTTTCCATCAGGAATTAAATCTCTTGCCGATTATGTGCATTCTGAAGGGCTCAAGCTCGGTATCTACTCAGATGCAGGGTAGGGTTAATTCCTAAACGTCTTTTAAGAAAATGTTCCATCAATAGCATAACATGATGCTGAACGAGGAAATATTCTGCCATTCTGGCTCTGTTTATATCATTTTACTTCCTGCTGATTCATTAATTAAATTCCCTCAGGGCTTTCACATGTCAAAAGCGACCTGGATCACTTGAACATGAATATGATGATGCAGCTCTTTTTGCATCTTGGGTTTGTTCATCTTTCTTCTTTTGCATTTTTCTGTTTTCCCTCCATTTTGTGTTCCATTGTTTTTTCTTGGTTTTATATTTGGGTGAAACAAAAGGGTTGGCTCATATATTAATCACGTTCTTTGTTATTCAGGGTGTTGATTACTTGAAGTATGACAATTGTTTCAATCTGGGCATCGAACCAGAAGAAAGGTTGGTGTTTTGTTTACTTTAATATCTTGGTATATCTAGCTTCAACTAACTGTGGTCTCACAACTCTCAGATATCCGCCAATGCGTGATGCCATAAATGCAACTGGACACACAATATTCTATTCACTTTGCGAATGGTAGCTTCTCTCTCTTTCAAGACTGCTATTTTCTTTAGTGGTTCTGTCTAATGGTTCGATCTTCACATCTTACTAAGAAAACTCTTGACTTTCTTACAAATTTGGCAGGGGCGTGAATGACCCTGCCTTGTGGGCAGGCAAGATTGGAAACAGTTGGCGGACAACAAATGACATTAATGATTCATGGGCAAGGTACTTGAACTCTTAGGTTTACATTTTTAGGTGTGCAAGTGATAATGAAGAGTATGTCGGCTAGTGTGCATAAAATTATATTTTGGATTTTCCCATTAAAAAGGTTCCACCCACCCTCCGCCGCCTCAAACCTAGCAAATGAGCAACCTTGCAAGATTGTATTCCATTTTTTTACTTTTGATCAAAGTTACGTTAAATAAGTGGTACGGTATATTTGGTATTAGACATTTGAGAGCATGAACTCCAGAAATTAGATCACAAGGTCCTCTCTACGGTATTGAATGTTTCATTCAACAATTAACTCATCCGTATGCCTAAAATAAGAAGAAAGAACTAGAAAAATTTAGAGAACTTATTTCTTTCTGCTCATGAATCCTTTTTTTTTTTTGCAACATATTTCCTGTATTGATATAGCCTTTATTGTAATTTTGGTTTAGCATGACCGAAATTGTCGATATCAATGACAATTGGGCAGCCTATGCAGGACCTGGTGGATGGAATGGTAGGATTATGATCTTCGTTCTGTAGTGTGAATAAAGATTCATCTGTGAATTCTGTGCGTGAACTTTTAACTTTCCCTGTGATTTCTTTGACACTACTTGACAGATCCCGACATGTTAGAAGTTGGAAATGGGGGCATGACTTACCAGGAGTATCGAGCACATTTTAGCATTTGGGCCTTGATGAAGGTGCTCTTTTATAACAATGAATCTCCACGTTCTTTTGTTTTAAGTCTCAAGCATGTCCTTTTTCTTTCAATGAAATTTATTGATGCGATTCTCAAATGTCTGTTGGTGATCAGCATGAAAGAAACTGACATTTCCAGACACTGATGAACTAAATGTTGTTTGATTGAATGTGCAGTCTCCACTTCTGATTGGTTGTGATGTAAGAAACTTGAGTGCAGAGACATTTGAAATTCTAAGCAACGATGAGGTTATTGCGGTAAACCAAGGTAAATTCCTTGTTTTCATACTGTTTTGTTTTCTCTTTCTCTGGAAGAGAGAGAGAGAGAGAGAGTTAATAACAACATCGTCTTTATAAAAACATCATAGATCGGCTTGGGGTTCAAGGAAGGAAAGTTCTTGCTTACGGGCCTGATGGCTGCTATCAGGTATGGGCATTATGCACATCTGTGTTTTATGTTCTTTCTTTTATGCACCAAGCACTCACTGTATTATTTCTTCTTGTATTGTGCACCTCTGTAATTTTTTTCTAATACATTGCATGTTAATTGGTTAAACTCATATATTGTGATGCTTAACAATTGAGGGTTCAGCCTTTTCTAATCTCTCGATTATATAGTCCAACCTAGGATACTTGTGGGAACGAATTCCTTTTTCTTTGTGTAAACAAAATGAACTGTCACGAGGGGTTCTTACCTTTTATAAATTGTAACATTACATGATATTAATCTTGTTTTCAGATTTGGGCTGGTCCCCTGTCCGGGCAACGTTTGGTTGTTGCATTATGGAATCGATGTTCAAAACCCGCTACTATTACTGCTAAGTGGCCTTCACTTGGACTTGAATCTTCTTTCATCGTCTCTGTAAGAGATTTGTGGAAGGTGAGCATTGTTTTTCTTCATAATCTTATAGGTAAAGCATGTCACGTTTGTGTCAGGTGCAGCTATATATCTCAGAAACAGCATCTGGCCATTCCTTGAGTTTCTTCGAGACTTTTACTTTGATCTATGTACCAAGTTTGCTATGGACAGTTTTAAAGAATTTTAGCCTACCCACCATAAGAAGTTCCATACTTCTCCTTTACTGAATTGCTGGTTAATTCTCTGAAATCAAATTTAAACCAGAGAAATGAGAAGTTTCACAAAGGGGGTTAAGTAATCTAGTTTTGCATATATGATGGTTCCTTTGACACTTCCTGTTGTTATTGGTTGCAGCACGAGTTTGTTTCGCAGAATTCCAAGTCCTCATTCAGTGCAAGAGTTGATGCTCACGCCTGTGAAATGTACATTTTTACTCCAAAGATGTCAGCTCGCTCGGCAACTTAATCAGATGACTTGAGAGAGCTTTATATCTTGGTACAACCTGTTGGGAGGTTGATACACGAGTTGTGTGCAGAAACAAATAATTTTATTGAAGATAAAGAGTAGAGTTTTTGGCATTTATGTACAGGTGCATTTATGTTGTATTGTGTGATTCGTGGTTGCTATCTAAGCTTCTAATGGAGCTCAGAATATGGGCAATTTAGCTTGTAATCATAAATAAGTTAAAAGAGATAGCAGTTTGTACTTCTGCAGTTATAGTGTTCTAGGATTGGGATTGGAAGTTTTTACATTGATTGTATGATTTGGTACTTTTATCAGATGAATATTTTATTGCCAATTTGACAAACTCTCTCTCTCTCTCTCTCTCTCTCTCTCTCTCTGCGCAAATCCTCCACCTTTTTTCTTTCCAATTTCAAGAAACAAAGCGACACGAACCAACACCCATTTCGTTTACAAGGACTCCAACATCACTTCATGTTAGAATTTATAATACTTAAATCTCAAGAACTTGAAAATCTAAATATTTTATTGTCAAGATCCTTGATTCTAGATCTTGAATTGGGTGTCTTGATTACCCATCAATGGTCACATATATCAACACTATCAAATAACATAAATCAAGTATGAATGTGTAGCATGAAAATTATATGTAATGTGATCCAATCATGCTTATTTTCAACTAGTCCTACCTTATTCGCTAATGAGATCAAACCAAAACTTTAATAACTGAAGCCAATGCTTTATATTTGAAAATAACATGAATATCTATAAGCATAAAATGTATTTGAATCGAACAGGAATCAAATACAAACTCCCACTAAACTGTCTTATCATTAAAAGATACGGCACTTATATGAGCAGTATGCTCATGAAAGACCTTGGGTAGTAGTCTTTTAGTAAGCGGATTCGTAATTATAGAATTTGTCTTAATATGCTCTATAGAAACCTGATCACTCTGAATTATTTCCTTAACGACTAGGAACTTAATATCTATAAACTTTGACATCATCGAGCTCCTATTAGAATACAAAATTGCTATTGTCACAAAATAAGCTAAGTGATCTTTCAATTCCATCTAAAATGTACAGTCTAGCGACAAAATTTCCCAGTTATATTCCATGATAAGAATCAGAATATTCAATAATCTCCAGTTGGTCTGATTTTTTTGTATGTGGTCATGTATTCATTAATTCTCTATAGATATCGAATAACCTACTTGGCTGCTTTCTAAATATCCATCCAAGAGTTACTTAAATATCTGCACAGCATTCCAACAATGAATGGTATATCCAGATGTGTGCAAGTCTAAGCATGCATTATACTCCTAACTATTGAAGCGCGAGGAATTTTCTGCATTTCCTTTTCTTTAAGTATATGCTTATGATATTGATTGTGACTAAACTTGTCTCTCAGGGTTCACTTGGTTTATATCTTTGTGTCCCAAATATTTTAAACTTATCAATATATCTCTTTATTCATGGCATCAATTCACTTTTGAAAACTATTCATTTGCATTGTTTGATGAAAGTTGATTGAATCTTCTTCTACCATCCAATGTCATCCTTATTTTTTTAGAGAAAGACTAAAGTTATCCGAAATTGTATCTTTTTTTTCTATTGGATCTCCTTAATGACATTTGTCATTGAGGTTGTTGAGTTTATTTTTCTAGAACGATCTCCTGATTGTGTATATGGCATTTTATAATATTGTCTTATCTGAAATTGCATTTTGAATAAGATCTGAAGTAAGAATATTTTCAAAGAATCAGACATTTATTGTTTCAAAAAATTAACCTAATATTGAAGGCCCTCTTCCAGCCTTCCGGGCCATGTATGTGATCTCGGACATGTTTGCCTTGTGAACCATCTCAGGTGTCTGCAAAATCTCCTATAGGTAGTAAGCAGCAAATTCAACTACCATCGATATTCATGTACTTATTGAAGACAAATCCCAACAAGATCAAAACCCACCTGAGTTATTAAGTGTCGATAGATAGTACCTTCTTTTTTCATGATAACGTTTGACTATAAAAGGCATGGGGTGACTTGTCTCTTTTGTCAAGGACCCATAAACAAGGAGTTGATAAAGTCACAATTTTGTTTTGTAACCTCTACAATTGTCTTTTTATCCAAACTAATATATTCTAACCCCAAGTGTTAATCTTGACGAATGGTCTATATAGGCTATTTGATCTTTGGTAGTTTCTTAATTGATTACTCAATTCCAAATACATGATCTCGAATAATACTTGAGACTTGAGAGTGACTCTTCAACTTTTTTGGGTTATTTCATGTCTAACTTAAATCAAAGTTGATGTAATACAAAATCATGATTATTAGTTTCCTTCTACAATTGTGATTTATCATTCATAATTGTGTTTATCTTTTCAATTATGTTTATCTTATCTAGTTTCCTTTTTTAGTTGTAATAGAATTTATCTTTTATTTGATTAGTACTATACTTCAGTTTCCTAGTAATAGTAGAAGTAGGGAATAATCTTGCCTAAAAATATAGATGCATTGCACGATCAGTTAAAAATCAATACAAAGCAAGATTAGATTACAATATCGTTCTTAATCACTACATAATTCTTATTATAAAAATTTCTCAAAACGCTTTCGCACTAAATATAGTTAAATATTGTGAGACTATTAGATACATATCCTTACAATTTAAAAAATATCATTAACCTCATTTATTTCTAATTTTGAGTATCATAGTCACCCTTCGACCACCTTTAAGTAAGGATGTTCTCCGACTTACATAATCGAGCGGCCAGTGACTCGACCCATAAAAAGCTAGAGCCAGCTCAACCCGTGTCTTGGGTCGAGCCTCATTTTCCTATGATGACTTGAGATCGAGCCATCCCATGTGGCTCATTGAGCCATAAGGCTAACCAGTGTCACACACTCAGTTGTTTGCTTGTCGAACGTTGCTGTTTAAAGGGGACAGCTCGGACTGCTTAAGGTAGGCTAGCACTAATTAGAAAAAAAAATAGATTCGACTCGACCGTCTCGGTAAGGCCCGAGCCTAAAGCTCGAGCAT
The DNA here is from genome assembly GCA_903798295.1 of Fraxinus nigra. Taxonomy (NCBI): domain Eukaryota; kingdom Viridiplantae; phylum Streptophyta; class Magnoliopsida; order Lamiales; family Oleaceae; genus Fraxinus; species Fraxinus nigra. Next base: position 2,073 of record CAIGRH010046248.1, on the reverse strand, counting down.
ACCTCTATTTTTCGACCGAGCTTTTGCTCGGCTCGGCTAGGCGCAGGCTAAAAAAGCTCGAGTCATTTTTTGCTTGGGCCGTGCTCGAGCCGCGATTTTTGACTTGACCGGCTCTTTTACATTTGAAAGTTTCAAATTAATGTTTTATTTAGACCCGCTTGCGGAATTAACTAATTAAAAGCAACCAGTCGCTTATTAATTATTTCTAGATGATTAAATCAATTAATCTAATTTCACCCTATGTTTGAATACAACGATAAATCAAAAATAGTAAATAAATAGGAACACTAAAGATGATCTTGGAGAAAAATCCTTTGCAAATTATTAAAAAATTCTTGGCCCAATTCAGTAAAATCCACTATAGACAAATTTACGTACATTATGGTCCAGATTTGACTAACCCCCTGTACTTTCTGACCTACTTATTGTGATCACCAAGATCCTGGACAGCGTGCTCCTACACTAGCTCCAACCTTCTAGAATTGTGTATCTCCCGTGGATCACCAAGGATCACCAAAAACTTATCGCTCTTGTCCTACTAGAATTCCAACTTCTTTTCTTTGTTTTCAAAACTCCGACAGATTATAAGGAAATGGTTAGTTTGGTGTTTGATCATTAGATCTTTTTGTGTTTTGGTCTTAGATTAAATATGGAATGTCATGGCTTGATCAACAAACTACGTGTTGATGAATTTATGAATCAACAAAGAAGGGGTTGAATCAAGAGAACTTTGAATGTGTTGTTTGATCTTCAATAATGTGTTTTCTATAATGAAAGAATGATTTAACACATCATTGGGATGATCTAGAGCATGTATACTTATAATGGGAAGTGTTTGTGGTGAAATAGGACTCGAAATCAAGAAATAAGTGTTTCATCGCGTAACAGGGTCGCTCGAGCACCTAGGGGATGCCAGTGAGCACCTAGATACTATTTTTGACGCATAAGTGTCAAGTTAGTGACAATTGAGAAGTCGTCATTATTTTCAGCATAACGTTCTCTCTCGATGTAGGATTAAGGTGATTCAAAGTACGTTTGAAAGATAACTCAAATGGCTACAATTTTTCTAGAAATAGCCTTGTCCAAATACTAATTTTTTCTATGTGAGAAATGCATCACAACTTGGGGATAAGAATTTGGAGCATGATTTGTGCAACACTTTTACATTTCTTTGACTTCTAATTGCATTCAAATGATTGCATGTGATCTTCTTGGAAATCATGGACTTCTTCAAGATCTATAGTACCAATTCTAAGTCTTTTGACTTTAATTATAACTCAATTTCAACTAAGCTAATCTAGATTTTGAATACGAATTAAGCCAAGTACAATTAGGACTTTGTTTCGCGTGTTTTGTCGCTAACAATTAAAAGGGATAAGACGATTGTGTAAGGAATAGACCTTTTGAGACAAAGTCCTAAAAAGTGGTGTTTTATTGGTGAAGATTTACAATCGGAAACAAACAGAATGCCTCCAACGGGCGCAAGCACACGAGTACTGAAAGAAGTGTTTTAAAATTAAACTAAGAAATTGAAATTACATATTCTTTGTTAAGAGTTTTTGATTCGGGGTCATTTTCTTCTATGCCTTCACTTCCTTTTTATATTTCCTTGATAATTTATGGGTGACAAACCGCTTGGAACTGTTTCACTTCCTTTTTATATTTCCTTGATAATTTATGGGTGACAAACCGCTTGGAACAGCTCAATTGCTCAAAAACTATCCACTTTCTTCATGACGACTGACTTGTTGGGGAACGGTTATGTCATAACCGTTGTCATTACTCTTGCCTTTTAACTGCCCACTACTGGAATCTTTGGATTGTCGGGTGTGATAAATTTGTCTAATAACAGCTTCCATAACTGCTGAATTAGATGATCATAACACCTTAAATTCGTTCAATTCCTGGGCGACTTGAATGTTTGGGCGAGGACAGGACCATCGCCTTAGGCGATTTGAAAGTTTGGGCGAGGACATGATCATCGCCTTGGGCGATCATACGACACTTCATTCGCTCAAGTTCTGGGCTTCTGGGCGATTATGTTTCTTCGTTTTTGGGTCTCTACTAGATTCA
>CAIGRH010046224.1:0-17543 GCA_903798295.1 Fraxinus nigra | reverse complement strand
CTAGGGCATAACACTTACACTAAGTCCATAGAGTGCCTTCTCCAATTTGCACGCAAACTTGGGATTTTTCTGATCAACAAAACCATGTGGCTGATTCATGTGAACCGTCTCCTCTAGCTTACCATTTAGAAATGCATTGTTCACATCGATTTGTCTGATTTGCCAATCTCTGCACACAGCAAGGGTCAATATAACTTTCAAGGTTGAGGCCTTAATTACTGGGCTAAAGGTCTCACCAAAATCCACTCCTGGTGTCTGTAAAAAACCTTTGGCAACTAGCCTTGCCTTATGCCTTTGCACCTTACCTTCTGAATTATACTTCAACTTATAAACCCATTTGTTACCAATCACTTTTATTCCTGGTTCTGGAGGTACCAACTTCCATGTTTTATTATTCATTAGTGCATTCTATTCTTCTTGCATTGCTCTTTTCCAAACACCATCTGACAAGGCATCATCAACACTCTGTGGTTCAACTTCAACTGTCTAGTTGTTGGCCGCGGCAAATGTAGACTTTTGGTTTGAATATCCCTGCCTTACTCCTAGTGATCATATGGTGACCAGCCTCATGTGGGGAACTTTGAGTGTCAATATCAATGCCTTCGTCTGAGTCAATGTTTTGCCCTTGCTGGACTTCAATCACTTCATGATTAGTTGATGTTGTCTGTTCAATTTCTCTACTGTTACTACCATCATTTTCATTCATCTCACTACTAATCTCAGGTTGTAATTCTCTGCTGAAGGATACTACTGTAGGTGTAATACTAGGATGAATTGTATCGGCTTGACCTTGAGAAACTGACACGACTTGACTCTTCATAAAATGGGAGATAATTGATAGCTTCAGACATTTGTCATTGATTCTGTTTATTTAGAAACCCAGTTTTAAAAGGAAAATCTGATTCATTAAACATCACATGTCTTGAAGTATAGATTCTACCTGTGGGGCTTAAGCATTTATACCTTTTATGTGAATCACCAAAACCAAGGAAGACACACTTATGAGTGTGAAAGCTGAATTTGTGTTTTTGGTAGGGCTTTAAGCATGGGTAACAAGCACACCCAAAAGTCCTCAACATTTTGTAGCCAAAGTTTCTTTTCTATAGGACTTGAAAATGGGATTTGTGCTGAAGTGTAGGGGTAGATAATCTATTTATCAGGTAAGTTGCCGTCTTAAAGGATTCCCACCAATAATGTAATGGTAGTTTTGCTTGAGCTAGAAGGGTTAAACCGGTTTCAGTTATGTGTCTGTGCTTTCTTTTTGCCCTTCCATTCTGGGCAGAGGTATGAGGACAGGATATTCTGAGTTCAATGCTTGATTGTGAGGCTACTTGATTGAAGTTTCTATACTCACACCTAGTCAGACTGTATAGCTTTTATTTTCCTTTCAAACTTGTTTTCAACTAATTTTTTGAATTAGATAAGAATGTTTAGTGACTCTGATTTGTGTTTCATAGGATAAATCCAGGTAAACCTGCTATGATCATCCACAAAGATGATATAATACCTAAATCCTAAGGCGGAATTAACTAGTGTTGGTCCCGAGACATCTGTGTGTATAAGGTCCAATAAGTTCAAGGCATGTGAAGAAGAGACATTAAAAGGCAAGGCGTGAGACTTGCCAAATTGACAGGCTTTACAGAAATTCAGACTTTCATTAACATTGACAACTTTATTACAAGACTTTAACACATGACTTGGAACAGAACTTGAGGGATGGCCTAGTCTTCTAAGCCAGTCGTCTTTATCTGTGTTTGATACCTTGACACCTTTGATTGACTCATAGGAATTAGAACAGACTGAATAACTGGTGAGACTGGGATTACTTTGGCGACTAAAGTTGTGTGCAACATATTCAGGTTTGGAGTTTGGCAGGTTCAACTGATACAGTCCATCTCTAAGCATCCCTTGCAGCAGGATCTTCTTTGTAGGTCCTTAACAAAATAAGAATCAGGGTAAAACTCCATGAATACACCATTATCATTTGTCAATTGAGAGACACTAATCAGGTTTTTCTTAATAGCAGGCACATGAAGTAGTTTGTTCAAGGTTAGTGACTTATAACTCAAAGTAGGCAAGTTTTTGTTTCCAATGTGAGCAATGTGCAGTGAGTTACCATTACCAACAAATAATTTTTCCTTACCTCTATATTTTTTTGGCAATGGTCAGATTACCTTTGTCTGTGGTAACGTGACTACTTGCTCCAGATTCAGCAAACCAGGTTGGATCCTCAGAGACGTTTGGTGAAGTAAAGTAGGCAGATGCAAGGTTGTTGTTCTGATGAGTCTGGTTGCTTGGTTTGCTTCCCATATACCTTTCATCATATCTATTGAAGTACCAGCTGGCTGAATGACTGTTGAGACCACATATTTAACAGGCTCCTCGATTGTCATTTACTCTACCAGTCCTTCCCCTGCTTCTAGTTCTTCATCTAAAACTCGGTAACCTTCCACCATTAGTAGCCCTGAAGGTTCTGCCACCACCTGATGTAGATCTTTGGGTCAATTGCACACTAGACTCACTGATATTGACAGATGCTATGCCATTCCTCACTTGGTTGAGATGTTCTAGCCTGCTCTCAAAGGTCATTAGGATTGATGAAAGTTCATACCACGAGACTTCATCTCTACTATTAACCTGCACCACAATAGGTGTGTATTCCTCATCAAGTCTTGCAAGGACTTGGGTTACAAGATCACTGTGATCCACAGTTTTTCCAGCAATCTGTAGGTTGTCAGCCAGTTGCTTGATTTTGGTGAGATATTGACCCATAGTTAAAGTACCTTATCTAGTTCTCTGCAGCTCTCCAATCAGGAATGTAACCCTTGACCTATTCAATATTCCATAACTTTCTTTGACTGCATTCCACAGCTTGTTTGAGGTAGCACAACCCATGACCCTCATTGCAATCTATGGAGTTATAGATGAATACAACCACCCCATCAACAATTGATTAGTTGACATCCATCTGTTATATTCTGGATTTTGGGTTACTCTAACAGCTTCAACTTCATCAGGTGTGGCTTGAGTGCCAATGAACTCCGGTGGGCATTGTTTTGTACCCAGTAGATAACCTTCAAGGTTGTGGCCTTTGATAATAGGCATAATCATGTTCTGCCATAGCAGAAAATTGTTTTTATCCAGCTTGATCGATGGGCTTTGAGTGAGATTCATCCCAAAAGGTGATGACTGAGGCACAGCAGCTTCCATAGCCGGTGTGGGATTCATTTCAGTTGAGGCAGCTTGACTTGTTGTACCGGCGTCAGCCATTAGGCTCTGATACCAAGTTTAAAATTGAACTTGAACTTTTCTAATTTTATAAATTGAAGATGGAGGTTTATACAGCTTGCAGAGATATCGTTCACTTTATATTACCTCAATATTATACAACTACTGTAGAAAGAATTATACTAGCATTGGAAGAATATTCCTCCACTGCCTATACATTATTGCCAAGTGTCTAACTGAAAATATTCTTCCACTCCTAGAATCAAGGAGTGCCTCATTGCACTGATAAAATGACTAAGGTGAGGTACTAGCCGACTGAGTGGAATTGGTTGATTGGTAGAGTTTGTTGACTAATTCTAACAATGAATGAGAGCTTTTAAAGTCTACACTTCAACTATGTTATTATTTCTTTATTTTTTCTATTTGTGACACAGAGGCCATGTAAAAGTGAACCTTGTATGCTACAAATCATGATATGACATAATTATATAGTGAATATTGAGTATAGTAGGTTCCACATGAATCGTCCTACCTTTATGTTCAAAATTATATGATCCTTCCAACCAACCTAGGAAGTTACATGAAATTGTCATACGAAATGGGTTCCCTAATCTAATTCAATAATTTCAATGGTAAAGGAATTAATAAAGAGTTTGAAGAAGAAATGAGAGTTGTTGCATGTTTTCAAAAAGTAAGAAATGTGTGTATTTGAATGATTTCAAGAAGTTGGCATTTAAGTGAGGAAAATTTAATAAGGGTATATTGGTAAAGGAACAAAACAAAATATCCTACGTTAGGAAACATGCATATGTATTTGGGACAAGAGAAAAATGAAACCTAGCCTATATAATTGGGATGGAAGGAGTAACTTTTTATTTCAAATTGTTGGAAGATTTCGAGTCTTTGACCAAATCTCCTTGATTTGGTCAGATCATTCTATTTTTGTTAAGTATATATTTGATGTAAATATAGTTTATTTATTTCCTAGTTAGTCTGATTGTATCTTTAGCATTTAAGGATATTTCCCAACTTTGTATATTGTAAAACAATATAAAAAGTTGTACTGATATTCGTGAATTAATAAGAAAAATACTTTTCTTCTCTGCCCTAAATTTTGGATGGTATCAGAGCCATAATAGGTCCTTTGATTATTGTCTTCTCCAGTCTTTTTATCTTGCTGAAACGTACTCTGTTTTGCTCTGTTTTTTTCTTACCAAAAACAGAGCATTTTTGTTTACTACTGTTCAGTTTATTTCTCTGGTTTTTTTATTCTTATCCCCTCTTTCCAATATGTCTGAACATTGCAGCGAGACTATTGTCACCTCCCAATGTACCAAAACCTTTGAACCTAAATTTACCCATACTGAATCCAACCATTCTGTCTAGATTACAACTGTTGGGTTGAATGAGGAAAGTTTCTTGAGGTGGTCTCAATCGGTTCGGTTGTATATTTGTGGACAGAGTAAGATTGGTTACTTAATTGGAGAGACTAAGGCACCCGATACTTCTGATCCTGCTTACAGTGCCTGGGATGCAGAAAACTCAATGGTGATGGCATGGTTGGTGAACTCTATGGAAGAAGAAATAGGTGCCAATCTTAATTGCTTCTCTACGGAAAAGGAGCTCTGGGACAATGTTTGTCAGATGTGTTTTGACTTTGAAAATCAGTCCCAAGTCTTTGAGTTGGAATTGATGCTAGGTGAGATTCACCAAGGGGAAAATAACGTAACTCGCTATTTTAGTGCTCTTAAGAGATTGTGGCAATAACTAGATCTTTTCGATGATTATGAGTGGAAGAGTCAGATGATTTTAAACACCACAAACAAACTGTGGAGAAATGGAGAATCTTTAAATTTCTTACTAGCCTTAATCTTGAATTTGATGAAGTCAGAGGTAGAATTGTTGGTAGGAAACTCCCTGCTCTTGACGAGGTGTTTTCAGAGGTTAGGAGGGAGGAGAGCCATCGAGGGGTGATGTTGAGAAAGAAGCCTTCTGGTGGTACAATTGAAAAATCTGCTCTCGTTGCTGATCTTAATGTTGCTCGATCTTTCTCCACAAAGCCTCGTGTGTGGTGTGATTACTGTAACAAACCATGACACACTAGTGAGACTTGCTAGAAACTTCATGGCAAGCCAGCAGATTGGAAGAGCAACAAGGGTGGTGACAAGAACAATCGAGCAATTTCTACTGCCAATGAAGTAAAGAGTTTGGAGAAAAGTCTTAACAAGTAGCAAATGGATCGCCTCATTAAGATGCTGACTTCCAGTCCAATTCCTAGCCAATCTAGTGCTTCCCTTGCTCAGACATGTAGTATCTCTCAAGCCCTCTTTAGTCACTTAATTCTACACCTTGGTTCATAGATTCGGGTGCTTCCGATCACATGACTAGTATATCAAACTTGTTCTATTCATACTTACCCTGTCCAGGTAATAAAAAGGTTAAAATTGCTGATGGAAGCTTATCTTCCATAGTCGGGAAAGGAACTATCAAATTATTTGATAACATTGAATTAAACAATGTGTTACATGTACCTAAACTCTCTTGTAATCTTATCTCAGTTAGTAAATTGGAAAAGGATTTTAACTATCGTGTTACCTTTTTTGATTCTTCTTGTGAATTCCAAGACTAGAGCTTGGGGAAGATGATTGGCAGTGCTAGTTTGCTGGAAGGTCTTTACTATTTTGATGGTCATCTTTGCAGTAATAAACAAGCTCAAGGCTTGNCTTGTTCCATTCATACTCACCCTGTCCAGGTAATAAAAAGGTTCGAATTGCTGATGGAAGCTTATCTCCCATAGCCGGGAAAGGAACCATCAAATTATTTGATAACATTGAATTAAAAAATGTGTTACATGTACCTAAACTCTCTTGTAATCTTATCTCAGTTAGTAAATTGGCAAAGGATTCTAACTGTTATGTTACCTTCTTTGATTCTTCTTGTGAATTCCAGGATCGGAGCTTGGGGAAGATGATTGGCAGTGCTAGTTTGCTGGAAGGTCTTTACTATTTTGATGGTCATCTCTGCAGTAATAAACAAGCTCAAGGCTTGACTAGTAGTATTAGTTCAATCCCTGTTAGAGATCAAATAATGCTTTGGCACCTTAGACTAGGGCATCCTAGTTTTTCTTATTTAAAATGTCTATTTCCAAGTTTATTTAAAGATATCGATTGTACTACTTTTCATTGTGAGAGTTGTTATCTTGCTAAAAGTCATCGTGTTTCTTATAAAACTATTGGTTATCGTGCTTCTAATCCTTTTTACTTGATCCATAGTGATGTGTGGGGTCCTTCAAAAATCACAACTTTAACTGGAAAAAAATGGTTTGTCACTTTTATCGATGATCACACACGTCTTTGTTGGGTTTATATGATGCACCAAAAATCTGAGGTTGAAAAACTATTTAAGGATTTCTATAATATGGTTGAAAATCAATTTCAAACCAAAATATGTTTGCTTCACACTGATAATGGGACTGAATACTTCAATATGTACTTAGGGAGTTTTTTAAATAAAAAGGGGATTACTCATACTTCCACTTGTCGTGATACTCCACAACAAAATGGTATTGCGGAGAGAAAAAATCGTCACTTACTTGAGGTATGTAGGGCAATTATGTTTTCAATGAATGTTCCAAAATATCTTTGGGGTGATGCAATTTTAACAGCTTGTTATTTGATCAATAGGATGCCAACTCGTGTTCTTAACTATAAAACACCCTTAGCCTATTTTAAAGAATTTTTTCCTTTTAATAGGATAACTCCTAATCTACCTTTAAAAGTATTCGGCTGTACAGTGTTTGTGCATATTCTTGCTCAATTTCGCTCCAAATTGGATCCCAGGGCTGAAAAGTGTGTGTTTTTGGGCTATGCCTCTAACAAAAGGGGCTACAAGTGTTTTAATCCTCAAACTCGAAAAACTTATGTAAGTATGGATGTCCAGTTCCTTGAACATCAACCCTATTTTGCCCAAAATTCTCTTCAGGGGGAGAAAACGGTGAGTGAAGACCAATTTTGGCACATGTCGACACCTATGCCTAATCTGTTCTTTCCTAGTCAGGACATAAGTGTTTTAAATGAGAAAAATATGGAAAACTCTGATCTACAGGAGTCAAACTTAGAAGACTCAAATGCAGGGGGAGAAATACTATCACAGCTTGAACTACGTGTGTACACTCGCAAGAGATACAATCACAATAGTAAAGATCTACCTACAGATATGGCACAACACCAATCATCAACTCCAGGAACCGAAGTCCAAAATAAACCAGGTAATATTTCTACTTCTATTTCTTTGCCTTATGATCCATCTCTTTCAGACTTAGATCTACCTATAGCCCTTAGGAAAGGAACCCGCACCTGCACAAATCATCCTATCTCCAACTATGTGTCCTACCAAAAGCTATCCACCAAATATAGAGCTTTTACCACAAATCTGTCTAATATTTTAATTCCTAAAAATATTGAACAAGCCTTAGGTAATCCAGACTGGAAGTTGGCGGTCCTTGAGGAGATGAATGCTCTTAAAAAGAATGAGACTTGGGAGGTCAGTGAGCTGCCGAATGATAAAAAGCCTGTAAGTAGTAAATGGGTGTTTACTGTCAAATGTAGGCCTGATGGGAGTATAGAGAGACTTAAAGCAAGATTGGTAGCAAGAGGGTTTACTCAAACACAAGGCATTGACTACCAAGAAACCTTTGCCCCTGTTGCCAAAATAAATTCAATTCGTATTTTGTTATCCCTTGCAGTACAATTTGACTGGAGTTTACATCAATTAGATGTAAAAAATGCATTCCTTAATGGGAAATTAGAAGAGGAAATGTTTATGGAGCTGCCACCCGGATTTGAGGAGGAACTTGGCAAAGTTAAGGTCTGTAAACTAAAAAAGACTTTATATGGCCTCAAGCAATCGCCAAGGGCATTGTTTGAGCGTTTCAGGAATGTTGTAATGAGTTATGGATATATCCAAAGTCAAGCAGATCATACAATGTTCTATAAACACTTAAGGAAGGAAAAATATCTGTCTTGATTGTGTATGTTGATGACATTATATTGACAGGGGATGATGTATTAGAGATTGGCAACTTAAAGAAAGCTCTTGCTTCTGAATTTGAAATTAAAGATCTAGGTGAGTTGAAATACTTCTTGGGCATGGAGTTTGTTAGATCAAAAGGTGGTATTGTTGTGCCACAACGCAAGTATGTCCTAGACTTGCTTAGTGAAACTAGTTTACTTGGTTGTAAAGTCGTCGAGACTCCTTTAGAACCTAACCAGAAGCTTCTTCCTGCTAAAGATGAAGAGATAATAGACGCGGAATTGTACCAGCGTCTTGTGGGACGCCTAATTTACCTCTCTCACACGCGACCTGATATAGCATTTGCAGTGAGTCTTGTGAGCCAGTATATGCATGCTCCAAGTAAGGAACACTTTGAAGCGGTGTCTAGAATCCTAAAGTATCTAAAAGGATCACCTGGAAAGGTTGTACTGCGACAATAAGGCTGCTATTTCAATATCACATAATCCAGTGTTACATGATCGAACAAAGCATGTGGAAGTCGATAAGCACTTTATTAAAGAAAAATTAGACACTGGAGTAATATGCATGTCTTATATTCCTACAAGTGAACAAGTGGCTGACATTCTCACAAAAGGATTGCCTAGAAGGCAGTTCGAAAATATGGTGTGCAAGCTGGCCATGGAAGACATATTTAGACCAGCTTGAGGGGGAGTGTTGGAAGATTTCGAGTCTTTGACCAAATCTCCTTGATTTGGTCAGATCATTCTATTTTTGCTAAGTGTATATTTGATGTAAATATAGTTTATTTCTTTCCTAGTTAGACTGATTGTATCTTTAGCATTTAAGGATATTTCCCAAGTCCGTCTATTGTAAACCATTATAAAAGGCTGTAGCTATTCGTGAATTAATAAGAGAAAAATACTTTTCTTCTCTGCCCTAAATTCTAGAGCTTTACATTTTAGCGCTTGCCCCCGGTGACAAATATACACAAGAGTCAAGGGGAGAGGGTTTATTTATATGATCATGGAAAGTTTATTTGTTAGTGCCCTGGTTTAGTGCATATGGCTAACCTAGTTGGTACTTATCTACGATATTTTGAAGCTCATAAATACTTGAAGATTTTCGATCAGAAAACATAAAAAATCTTGTAGAGAAATTCACCCAGGTAACACTTAGACTGCCTTTAGGAAGGCTTGAGACAAATGAGTTTCTTTAGCAAACCTCATCCTGCAGACAACTGAGGTTTCTGCTTTATTTTCCGTTTACTTCTCTATTATTCAGTACATAGAACTGTTCACATTAATCCTGTGAAAGCTTGAGCATATATAATTATTGTAAAGAAGTATTGCCAGGCCACACTTCTCGTCATCGTTCCTCCTTTGGGTTTCTCTAGTCTAATGCAATTTTGTTTAAAGGTTATGTTATGCATGATGAGAAACATATTTAGGTAGCCTGCACTCTCTAATAACTTTTGGTCTTTGAGAACTTGGTAGTCTGTAAATATATTAGAAGTAACGTAGTATCTGTTCTGAGAAAAATCAATGTATTGGCATCTGTTGGTTAACTGGTGAAGAAAAATGTATTTGCCTGAACATTTGTTCTTTATCCCGAGCAACTGTAGTTCAATTCTATTTTAACTTGATACTATGTACATTATTGGCCCATAGTAAGTAAGCTAACTTTTTATCTTTCCTCCAGGTGGTTGTTGCAACTATTGCTTTTGGAATGGGTATTGATAAATCGAATGTCCGTAGGATTATTCATTATGGATGGCCGCAGGTCTATTCTTAAATACGATGTTTCCGCAAGTAATTTGATTTTTTGATTATCTTAAGGGACATTTCCAAAGGAATCTCATAATTCTATTATATTCATCCCTCTGGTCTTATACTGTAATAACGTGTTTATCAAGCATTTTTTTATGGTTGTCAGTTACACTTTTTTTTTTTCAACACCATACTTGTGTTCGCCATCTGTTTCTAGCTAGGCACAATTTTTTTAGTTTCAATCATGCGATTTTCTGCTTGTATGATACTTGCTTCTCTCTGTAATCCTTTAGTCTGTTACAGAGCTTGGAAGCATACTACCAAGAAGCTGGTCGAGCAGGTCGGGATGGAAAATTAGCAAATTGTGGTTAGTTTGCTCTCATTTTATGTGAAATTTATTGGAAGCTTAAAATCTGCAAGTTGTCCGTTGAGTTTTAGAAAACCTATTATGTAGTTTAGGAATATAAAGGACATGTAGAAATTGTAATTCACAGTCTCTGCACTTGTTACCGTTCAGATTGCAATTGTGCTTTGCATTGCAGATGTGGAATCTTCTTGTTTGCAATTGTACTTTGCATTGCAGAAGTGGAATCTTCTTGTTTGCAATTGTACTTTGCATTGCAGAAGTGGAATCTTCTTGTTTATAACTATATATAGATGGCTATATATATATATATTAAGCTATTTGGCTACTGTTGAGCAGTCCTATATGCAAATATGTCAAGAATACCAACACTTTTGCCCAGTCAGAGAAGTGAAGAACAAACAAAGCAATCATATAAGATGTTATCTGATTGCTTCAGGTAAACATCAATTATGCATGCATCACATGTGTTTTTTCCCTCCATGCTTTCGAATATCATTTCCATTTTTTCCTATCCCTGCAGATATGGAATGCATACTTCTTCTTGTAGAGCCAAAATGCTTGTTGAGTACTTTGGCGAGGAGTTTTCCCAGGAAAAATGTCTCTTGTATGTCATGTTTCATTTCTCGCAAGCAGTTGTCCTTTCTTGTTGTGTATACTCTTGATAAAAATAATAAAAAAATTGTAGCTGGATTTGCTCTTAATGTTATTGCCAGTGTTTTCTTCTTGTCTCAATTACCACTCTAGATATTGTCATTTCTTAAAGAATTTTTTATTAATCTGCTTAGAAAAGGCATAAAATTGGTTCCTGTGGTGACACAAAAGTTATAGTAGTAGTTGGATCCTTTGTGAATGTATGAAATTTTTTATTTTCATAATTATTAATCCTTGTTTTTTACCCATTTGCAAATGTAGGCATGCCTGTACATAGATTGAGCTTGTTTTTGAGTGTCCACTTATGTAGATACATTGTTTAAGTGAATCTGAGAGGTTCTAATAAGTTTATTGAATGGATTGGGTTTGGATTAAGCTTTCCCCATCCATGTGATAAAATTGTTCCGGATAATCTTATAAAGTATCTAAGGAAAAGCTCCATTCCTTGTTCTCCATTCTTTGTAGAACCCCTTTGGGTGGGCTGCAATGAACAGGTAGTTATATGAAGAGCTTGGTCTTCAGCTCAGTTAAGGGTATAAATGAGCTGTGTATGGATGCAATTTCTTTGCTTATTCAAGTAAACAAGGGCAACATGAACAAAATATTATATGCTCTGTAGGTGTTTTTTTGAACACCTAATTGTTCAAATTAGGAATATACTACGAGATATATCTTTCGATTTACAACTAAGTATACACAAACTACATTACTTATTCCTTACCATGACCAACTTTTGCCAAATTATTCGCTCTCACTCTTAACTGGTGTTTTTTGAACACTAATTGTTCACTCTGATGCTCGGACTCTTCGAAATAGTTGGAGTGTCCGTGTTGAACACGACACGACATGGGTATAAGTATGGATATGAGATATATGTCGGATCCTCCAAGTTTCAACCGAACACTGTTGCTTCTTCTTCCTTCTTTTTCTTCTTTCTTCTTTTCATTTTCTTTCCCACTTTTGCTCTCTATAAACCTAGCGTCGTCGCTGAGAGGGTGGCAAACGACGGCGACGCTAGGTTTTCCCTTCTTTTTTCTTTTTTTTTTCCTTCTTTCTCTCTCTATATCAGTGGTTTCGGGTTTTGTTTGTATAAAATGAAAATAGGTTCCACATAATGCTACTTAGTGCTCCACTAAGTCCAAATTATAATCAAGTTCCTCATTTTCTATTTTATATAACGTTTAGTAATTTTCTTATTGAAACTAAATCCCAAAATTATATTTTATTCGTCTTAACCCCTTATTAAATACTTATTTCCGTCATTGTGAATAATTAATTTTGATCCGTCCAAAATGATATTATGGATTTGTAAAAAAATTCAAGTTTGAAAGACATACACACATACCCTTGTCCGAAATTTGGACTCTTTTTAGCCATATTTTTGATCCTATATTTTAGAAAATAAATGATCCGACACTCAGGTACGTACTCGTATCCATAGATTGTTCAAATTAGGAATATGCTACGAGATATATCTTTCGATTTACAACAAGTATAAACAAACTACATTACTTCTTCCTTACCACGACCACCTTTTGCCAAATTATTCGCTCTCACTCTTAACTGAATAGGTTCTAGTGCATATCTGAGGTAAATTCTGAAACAGTCGCAATTCTGAAGAAAAAATAATTTCACACCTTTTTGACTGCATGATGTTCATCTATTGCTTCTTTGTTTGTAAACATTGAATGAACAAGTGCTGATATATACTGAGTCCATCAAGAACATGAGCTTAATGCAAATGTTCTTGTTAGATGAACAACCACAAACATCTTGCCTTGGTTTGTCTTGAGTCACTGGCAGCCTCAAAAAGCAAACATTTCGTTTCTTGATAAAAAGTAATTGGTCTGGATCTGTTGCTAAACTGAATCGATTGATGCATGGAACATGATTCTTGAACAACATCTGCTTTATCGTGGATGCAATTATAGCTTTTTATATTACATTTGGGATCTTTGAGTGGTAGCTCCTACTTGTTTTACGTGCAGATGTGATGTCTGCGTAAGTGGGCCTCCAGAAATGCAGAATCTGATAGCTGAGGTGACAATACTCTTGCAGACTATCATCGCTCATTATGTGGGTCCCACTGACACATGGTTTATGGTTTTTTTTTTTCCCCCTTATCACTTTCTTATATGTTAAAATTTAATCTGAGCTGTCCAAAGAATTCCAAATTTACAAAATTATGGCTTTCAATTGCTTTTTGTGGACTTCTGTTGGATTTTGAGTATGTCTCCATTGTACTACTATAGATCTTTATGAATTTCATGCTGTATTACAGGAACAAAGGGGTTCTGTGGATTTTTCATATGATGATGGTGACGTCCCTGCCTTCAAACACAGGAGTTTTACAGAGAAGCCGAATATTAGGAAATTTGTTAGTAGAATAAGAGAACAGGTACTTTTGTTGTTGTTGAGAATACGAATACATGCACTGGCACATAAAATCTCTTTTACTTATATGCAGATGCCCATCTAGTCACTATGTGAGCTTTGTTTATGTAGTTGAGATTGACGTAATTTTATGCCTAACTGTAAGGTTGTAGATTTGCAATTTTATATTTGAATGTGCCCTATATTCATCTTGTATTAGATTTTACCTGTGAAAGAATTGCAGATCATAGGCATGTGCTTCTGAACCTTTTGAAGAATATTTCAGATATAATTAAATAAAATAAAATTGTAACATAGAAAAAAATTTGGAAACAGTTTTCTGTGTTCTTCTCACTTCCCCATTCTTAATTTATTTGTTTCTATGCAAATAACAAATGTAGGGATGGGCCGGAGTTCTCCTGGTTATTTTTCCTTTTGGGTTGGGATAGGGTCAGGTGGATGTTCCCCCCGCCCCCAAAAAAAAAGCTGCTGTTAATGTTACTAAATAGCATATTGATTATCTTCATCTGTTTAAGAGGCTTCAGAAATGCATGTGAAGTCAAAAGAGCTTGAAAAGTCTGATAAGAGTGTTACGGTTAGCAACTCCATATTTTGCAGAGTCGAAAGATGTTGAAAGTCTGATCAGAGTTTCAGCTACTCCACATTTTGTCTATTGGGACATGTAAATGCTATGAGAAATTTCAACAGCACTATCACATGATCTAACGTATTGTCCTAAGTTGAAAGGAATTGAATTGGGTAATTTAAACTCGATTCAAATTCTAATTTCTAGGGGGAGCATCTATAAGTGTTTGGTAGAACATGGGATTAATTTTGTCCATGCAATAAAAGGAAATAAAAATAATTAAATAGGTTTTACATCAAGTCATTAGCAAGAAAATGCTGACTTTCCAAATATGCAGCATAGAATCAGTGTGGCGAAGCTTGCATCTGGTTAAAATTCTGCTACATCTGAAGACGATATGTTGAAATTAATGAAGCATGAGTCTGGTGTGTTTGAGCTACATTATTTTGGAAGAATATATTCTGGAATAGTAGATTAGTGGAGAATGTGTGGTTGAAAAAGAAGGAAAAGTTATTGATGTGATGGAATATATTATTTTATAGAAGAATGTGTGGTTGAAAATGAATAGAAGAATGAAAATGATATTTTTAATGTGGCTCAAACAGGGGCTAAGAATTTCCTATGATTAATGCAGTTACTGTATTTCTATGCTAGGAAATTGCTTTACCATACAATTCATTTTCCTTTCACTTGGTGGATAATATCTCATTGAAGATCTAATTCCCCTTATCTACTCGATTTATTTGTTTTCTGCAAGGGTGTAACCATTGCTTAATTAGTTAATTGAAATGGGCCATCAGAAACTATTCCTCTACTCTGGCTGATGGTTTGAAAATAGATCTACTGCCTATTGAAAGGTAGATTATGATTTTAAAAAAAACACATGATCATTTGGTGATGTAAAGTTTACAGAATGCTTAGCTAAGCTTAAAATCAGCTTATTAGCTGATTCTTTGGCAGCATCCCACATTCTGCTAAGTCCATAAAGCAGTGCATCTGAAGTCTGAACACTTATGGTTGGCCTGAACGTACTTTTGGTATATTTTCTAACTAATTAATCTATATAGAACCATAGGTGGGAAATATATTTGTCCTAGTAATATTTCTTTTGAAAGAATGAATTCGCTGCACAAAGGCTATGGAATGAGAAAAAGTACTTACATGAGCAAGTGTGAGACAGACAGAAAATTATAGTGATTAGCTATGAAATGCGTTAGTGCTTGTAAATTTCTTTTATGATCTAAATTTAAATAGCTATTTGGCGTATGCCCTTTTGCACGTGATACTTTTGCAGATTCTAAGTACCATATATTACAGCCCACTTTCGAAGGTTTGGTCATCTCTTTGTACAAGTTCCTAGAAGTCACATTTACCACACTTCTATTTCCTCATGCATAAGTTTCTTTGTCTTTATATGCATGCTCAGAATATCTCTGACCTGTCAATGCCTATATATCATGTCATGTGAAATAAGAATTGGTCAGTTTCTTTTTCCATTGTGCTATTCAATTTTATTTTTCTACTTATGGTCAAAATTATATGCATCATATTGAAACTACCACTAAGTACTACGACTCGGGAAGTATTAGAATTAAAGCTCAAATCACACATGTCAAACATTTCACTGAAAACCATTTGACTGACCATAAAAGTCAATCATGCCATTTTTTTTGAAAAAGGAGTAATTTTCATTTCTGATCCATGCGTACTGTGGTTCAATAATTTAATGGATAGTAATCAATGATGGTCCCTTGTTCAAATTTAGGTCTGTTAATAGAACGTTCTTATGAGCACAGGTAATAAACATAAAAAATGATTTCCGATTTTATGCCATATGAAGTAAAATTATACCTGGAAGTTTGACTAGTCTCTCAGTTGGAAACAGAATGCTGTTCGAATATGGAATAACTTAGGCCAGATCGGCAGATCCCATCTTTAGGTGGAGAGAACAAAATAAGTGTTTTGTGGGGCCTTACTGGAGTAAAGAAGTTCAAAGCTTGTAATAATTCAACCAAATGTTTGGAAGGGGGAACAATAACAAACTGGAAATGGCGTTTGATGTAGTAGGACAATTCTACTAGAAATCAATTATTACTATTAGTTTTGGGATTTAACTATTATTCGTAATTAGGATTCCTACTATTTATAGGATTCTAGTAGTTTTGTTATTTAGTTGATAGGATA
Organism: Fraxinus nigra; assembly: GCA_903798295.1. Lineage (NCBI taxonomy): Eukaryota > Viridiplantae > Streptophyta > Magnoliopsida > Lamiales > Oleaceae > Fraxinus > Fraxinus nigra. The sequence goes on along the minus strand of CAIGRH010046224.1, from coordinate 1,375 downwards.
TCTACTTCTATTGAGTAGATTTTAGCTTCTTATTCTTTTAAGAGTTTCTTTTCTTTTTAGAAGATAAATTTCTTATGCTTAAGTTTATTAGAATTAGGATATTATCTCTTCTTCTAATGCCTATGTAAGAAGAAGGCTAGACTTGTTTTGTTATCGCAATTCAGATTAATAAATTCAAGTTATTCACATAATTTTCTGAAGATTTTAGCTTTTTTCTTTTTTTTTTTCTTTTTTGTTTTTTACAAGATTTGACTTTTGCTGCTGCACTAAATTGGTATGAGAGCAAGGTTTGTCTTTGGCTGATGGCAACCTATGGTGGTAGTGGTATTCATCATGGAGTTAATGTTTGGAGAATTGCAAAATTACCAACCTCGGTCCAAAATTTGGAACGAATGATGGATAAATTCGAAAATTTCACTAACAAAAATCTTGACTTTGACCTCTATAAATATTGGTCGCTTCAATGATCCCAAGACATAGCAGTAGATGGCTAGAGATTTTCCTTAAGTCTAACGTAAGTTTGAATATTAACATGATGATGGATTACTACGATGGGGTGATATCGGTCAAGCCATCACAAATAGCATGTTCCAATGCAACTCACTTTGACATAACGAAATTCCTCTTCAAACACATGACATTAATGATTATCAATATTGCATGGAGTGAGAACAAGTTAATAAGGATTTTGTGCAGGTCTCTAGAGGAGATGTAAGTTTTCCAAATTTTTAGCATGACAAGATTTTAGAAACAATGCACCGTCAACAACAAAGAATGCAACGTGATTATAGACCAACGGGGTGGTGCGAACATGCTATGTAAAGCATTAGCCAAACCTTTAAAATTGAAGACTCATTTTGCTATCAGTTCTAGTTTAAAGGGAGTGAGAAATTCATAATATGGAGGTATGCAAAACTTCACTTCCTATTGGAACTACTGCAGAGATGAGATTGTGTGTAACATGGTAGAGATGCATGATTGTCATGTACTTTCGAGACAATTATATACTATAATGTGGATGTCACTTATATACTCAGAGATAAGAAATTGCCACTTAAGAAGTGTGAAGAATATTTTCCCATATATTTTGGAAAAGGGTTACACATATATATACAAAATCTAGGAATCTATCTAAGGAAAGAATATTAGTTAGGAACCTAGAATAATGCTAATCAACAACTAATTACAACCTAATTACGACCTTTAACACTCCCCTCAAGTTGGAGCATAGATATTAATCATGCCCAACTTATTACAAAGATAATCAACCTGAACCCCATTTAAAGCTTTCGTGAAGATATCCCCTGATTGTTCTCCAGTCTTCACATACCCTGTAGAAATCAAACCTTGCTGAATTTTCTCGCGAACAAAATGA